>CM041778.1:315240734-315490373 GCA_023374045.1 Limonium bicolor | reverse complement strand
GAAAATTCATCTCTTTTGTCACTTGATTCAATGCAAAACTATGAGGCAGAAGAAGAAGAATATGACGAGGAGAATATGCCTCCCACAGAACAATATTCCACCCACACTCAGATTGTAGAGGACACTGTAGCAATAAACATCGGAACACCTGATAACCCCAAACTTACAAGTTGGTTTGGGTCTGAGTGAAACGGAAAAACGTGACTTGACTTCCCTGCTAATTGAATATGTCGATGTTTTTGCTTGGAGCTACGCAGACATGCCAGGGATTGACCCCGACATTGTCCAACACAGAATACCGTTGTACCCAAATGCCAAACCTAAGAAACAGCGTTTGAGAAGAATGAAACCCGAGCACCAATTGAAAGTGAAAGAGGAAGTTGAGAAGTTGTTACGTGTTGGCTTCATTCGGGTCGTCAATTACCCCGATTGGCTAGCCAATATCGTAGCCGTCCCAAAGAAAAATGGAAAGGTGCGAGTATGCATTGACTTTCGGGACTTGAACGAGGCTAGCCCCAAAGACAGCTTTCCCTTACCCCACATTGATATCCTTGTCGATAATACTGCCCAACATGCATTACTGTCATTCATGGATGGGTTTTCAGGTTACAATCAGATTCGAATGGCTGTAGAAGATCAGGAAAAGACGTCTTTTATTACACAGTGGGGAACCTTTTGTTACGTGAACATGCCCTTTGGCTTGAAAAATGCTGGAGCCACGTATCAAAGGGCCGCCACTACTTTATTGCATGATATGATTCACAAGGAAGTGGAGGTATACGTAGATGACATGATTGTCAAAGCTGCCCAACGGGAGGACCACTTGATAAATCTGAGAAAGTTCTTTGATCGGATGCGGAAGTACCAGATGAAGCTAAACCCCGAGAAATGTACATTCGGAGTGACCGGAGGAAAGCTTTTGGGCTTCATGATCACTACTCGAGGAATCGAGGTAGACCCAGATAAAATAAAGGCCATTCAAGAAATGCCTCCTCCGAAAACCGAAAAAGAAATCAGAGGCTTCTTAGGCAGAATTCAGTACATCAGAAGATTCATCATGCAGCTAACCGAGACTGTGAGCCTATCTTCCGTCTGTTGAAGAAAGATGCGTCTAAGTCTGGAATGAGCAGTGTCAGGAAGCCTTCGAAAAGATCAAAACCTATTTGCAGAACCCGCCCGTCTTGGTACCGCCCCAGGAGGGTAAGCCAATGATCTTTACCTGACAGCTCGGGAAACATCATGGGCGCCATGCTGGCCCAAGAACAAGGATCCCCACCGCGTGAAAAGTCAATCTACCATATCAGCAAGAAATGGGTCGATGCAGAAACACGATACTCTGACATCCACAAATTTTGTGCTGCTTTGGTCTGGGCTACGAAGAAGCTAAGGCACTACTTGTTAGGACAAGAGGTTCATCTGATTGCACGCATGAACCCTATAAAGTACCTACTGGAAAAGCCAATTCTCGACGGCCGCTTATCCAGATGGTCCCTACTGTTGTCTGAGTTCGACATCACTTTCAAAATTCAAAGTCAATCAAAGGGAGTGCCATAGCCGAACTTAGCAGAATGCCCTGTAGTCCGAGTTTTCGGAAATGATGATTTCCCGGACGAACAAATCATGACATTACGGAAAACCTGTTGGAGGTTGTACTTTGATGGTGCCGTCAACCATAAGGGTAAAGGGGGGGATCTTGTTGATCCATCCGGAGGGGGATCTACTTCCAGCTGCAGTAAAAATCAATTATCCGGTCACTAACAACATGGCAGAATACGAAGCCTGCATCCTGGGACTTGAAATGGCATTAGAATTGCAAGTGGAGGAGTTAGAGGTTTTTGGCGATTCTAATCTCGTTATTTCGCAAGTCAATCAGACTTGGGAGATCAGAGAAGAACGATTGATCCCCTACCATGACTACCTTTCATACTTGATCACCTGCTTTCGAAATGTGACTTTCAAGTGAACCGGAGCCAGAACATCTTTGCTGACTCTTTAGCCTCCTTGGCTTCAGTAGTCCAGGTACCAACCGGTTCACTATACTTCCCCTTGTGGATAACCATGACTAATGCACCCTCGTTTGAGATTGGAGCCATCGAGACAGGGGAAGTCGAGGACGAGTGGTTTGTGGACATGAGAATTTCCTTAGAAGAGGAGAGTATCCGTCAGAAGCCACTAAGCAGACCGCATCGCATTAAGAAGAATGTCAAATCAGTACGTGGTCTGCGGAACCAGGGTCTACAAGAGAATGCCGAACGGAGTCCAACACTTGTGTGTGACCCGAAAAGAGGCTGATAAGATCATCGAGGACGTCCACGAGGGAGTATGCGGGACCCATGCTGGAGGACATTCCCTATCCCGAAAAATCCTCAGGCTAGGGTACTACTGGACAACGAAGCCGATTGTCACGAATTCGTGAAAAAGTGCGCCAAGTGTCAGACCCATGCTAACTTGCAACACCTGCCTCCTCTACCCCTAACGGCCATGGCGGCTCCTTGGCCGTTCTCTATATGGGGAATCGACATTATCGGAGAAATCCACCCCAAAGCTTCAAATGGACACCGCTACATCCTTGTAGCGATAGATTATTTCAGCAAATGGGTAGAGGCACGGTCGTTGCGAACATCGGATCAAAGCAAGTTGCCCAGTTCATCGAGCGAGACATTATATGCCGATACGGGGTTCCATCAGAGTTCGTATCAGACAACGGTCCCCAATTTGACGGAGACACTATCCGGGTCATGGAAAAATACGACATCCGTTACCACAGATCATCCCCATACAGACCTCAGACTAACGGAGCGGTCGAAGCCGCCAACAAAGCCGTAAAAAGCGCACTGGCAAAAATGGTTGAAACGTACAGAGATTGGCCGGAAAAGCTACACTATGCTCTCTGGGGTTACCGCACTACTGTCAGAACTGCAACCGGAGCCACCCCGTATTCCTTGGTGTATGGGTCAGAATGTGTTTTGCCAATCGAGCTTGAAATTCCAACCCTTCGGGTCACTAACGAACTGAAAATTGTTGAAAGTGATTGGTTGCAACAGCGTTATGACAGTCTTGCCCTTCTTGATGAGAAACGCCTTCAGGCATTATATCACATCCAGGGTTACCAGAAGAGAATGGCTAGAGCGTTCAACAAAAGGGTCAAAGAACGTAACATCCAAGTGGGCGATCTCGTCCTAAAAGAGCTGAGGAAAGATTTACCAGACCCACGAGGGAAGTTCAGACCGAACTGGGTGGGCCCTTATCTGGTCAAAGAAATAACCCCTCATGGTGCTGTATTACTCACAGATTTGGACGGGGAAGAATTTCAAAGCCTTGTCAATCTTGACCGGCTGAAACGATATTATGTCTGAACCGTCATAAAAACCCAAAAAAAAAAAAAAAAAACACACGCATTCATTCAAAAATCCAAAAAATGCATCCACGAAATGCATCCATAAAAAAAATGCATCCACAAAAACGCATCAAAAAAAATGCATCCACACAAAAGTCATCATTATCATCTGCATTAGGTTTAGCTTAATTGCATTTACATTTGCATTTACATATCCCTAGTGTCGAGTGCATCTCGATCTTTAATTCTAGGAAAGTCACATAAATCATCAAAGGCCGCCGAGTTCTTGTATCATTTTCCCCGAAGAGGTCTTGAAAGGATCTCTAACCTCCCGTGAGAGTTGAGTGCATGAGAGAAACACAGAGCGTGCAAAACCCAGAGCGCTTGGTGCATTTAAATTTCAAAACACCATGTGAGGATCCCCCTTCACGGAACTAAATATTGATGAGAAAAGCGCGTTACCATTCATGTCAAAATTTGAGAATAGTAGAGGAAACAATTATCTGTCGATAGGGATGACGAGGCACCTAGGATCGAAGAAAACCTCCACAAGACCAAAGGCCTGATTGACCCTGAAAACGATCCCTTAGTGAACCCCGCTGGGCCTTTCATTGAGAATCCTTTTGAAAACAGCTCCACGATATACCACCCCACATCACACAACCATTCACCCCTGCAAGAGAGGATAAAAGAGCTGGAGCCATGATTCTTTCCCACCATTTAAAGCATGGAAGAAAGCTTGAAAGAGATACCCAAAGAGGATAAAAACGAGAGAAGCGGAGCACAAAACGCTCAAAATAGTAAAAAGAGGAAATGAAAGTCTCACACCATTCAATATCTCCACACTTGATAAATAGACGAGACCAGAAACATCAAATATGAAGAATTGCAAATAGACTACTCAAAGAAAGTAGCAAACCAAAAATGAGAGTATATAATAATCCGCACAAATGCGAAAGGAGTCCAAAATCCCTCCATCCATGGCAAAGGTGAAGCATATCCTCCGTTGCACCAAAACTCCACAATCCTCAAACAAATTCTCCAGTCCCATCTCACATGCCCTGCGGCCCCGTTATAACCCATCAAAAGACCTCCGACTTAGAGACGTAGTTGCTTGATTTGAAAAGTACCAAATTCGAAACATGAACGGCTACGACGTGTCCGATCTTGTCAATACAATCGTGCACAAACGAGCGTCAAAGAAATCAGGAAGGTAGAGAAGAAACGAGTGTTCATCACCCCGATTAAAGAAAGCCTAACTGACCTTAAGAAAGGAAACGGAAAGGTATAAGAGATCCCGAGAGACCTATTTCGGGAAGATTTTTCAAGAAAGAAGTGACTCAGAAATGACTAATCTGACTTAACTAGAATTCTTGGCTGAGCTCACCTTGACACGACATCCTAGTTGCATTCAATCATGTCCGATTCCAAAAAATGCATGTAGAATAGATTTGCATCCATCGGTTCGGACATAATATCCTACACCACAGAAAGAGAAAGATGAGTATGCTCTTTTAGAAAAGGAAGCCACAGCGCAGAGCCTGTCTCCTTCACCCACCGACGCGACAACCACTCTCAGAAACTGCACATCCATCAAAAAAAAGAAGAAGGATCAAAAGCCTTCGGGCGCCACTCAAAGAAATGCCCCGCAAGACATTCCTCCTCACCACCGAGCTCCTCACTCGCCAAAATTAATGAACTACGTAAGGTCTGATCTCAACAGGGAGTTGAGTACGTAGGCAACCCTCTCAGGGTGCGACCCCGTCCCAAACAAAAACCCCTCCTCCCCTCGAACTACCATGCCAGTGCCATCACTCTATGAAGAAAACCGGAGCCATCTCGGAGCCATACCGGAGCCATCTCGGAGCCATACTGGAGCCATCTCAGAGCCGTACCGGAGCCAACCAGCCGCAATGGAGCCATCTGATCACACCGGAGCCCTCTATCAAACCCGAACCCATCAACCATCCCAGAGTCGTCGCTCACAAGGGGATCACATATCACACCGGAGCCATTAGTGCACATCGGGCGAGACTGTCAAAACAAAAGTCCCACACTGGAAAAGCCAAGGGCAACATCTATCACATCCCTCACAGGAGCAACCGAAAAGCATTCAAACTCAAGTCAATCCAATCAAGTCATCCTCAAATCAACCACTCAAAGCAGCGGGTTTCGTACATCCCCACAAAGTATCATAGGCTCGTCATAAGTCCTATGACTAGATGTCAAGAGGTCTAGTTGAGGCTCGTCATAAGTCCTCGTACTTTCAATTGCATTATAGGCTCGTCATAAGTCCTATAGCTAGATGTCAAGAGGTCTAGTTGAGGCTCGTCATAAGTCCTCGTGCACCTAATCAACCTAATTGTTAGTATCATAGGCTCGTCATAAGTCCTATGACTAGATGTCAAGAGGTCTAGTTGAGGCTCGTCATAAGTCCTCGTACTTTCAATTGCATTATAGGCTCGTCATAAGTCCTATAGCTAGATGTCAAGAGGTCTAGTTGAGGCTCGTCATAAGTCCTCGTGCACCCCAATCAATCTAATTGTTAGTATCATAGGCTCGTCATAAGTCCTATGACTAGATGTCAAGAGGTCTAGTTGAGGCTCGTCATAAGTCCTCGTACTTTCAATTGCATTATAGGCTCGTCATAAGTCCTATAGCTAGATGTCAAGAGGTCTAGTTGAGGCTCGTCATAAGTCCTCGTGCACCCCAATCAATCTAATTGTTAGTATCATAGGCTCGTAAGTCCTATGACTAGATGTCAAGAGGTCTAGTTGAGGCTCGTCATAAGTCCTCGTACTTTCAATTGCATTATAGGCTCGTCATAAGTCCTATAGCTAGATGTCAAGAGGTCTAGTTGAGGCTCGTCATAAGTCCTCGTGCATCCCGCTATCGTGTATTTTTTTCCGTCGCATTCGTACAATGTTCCATTTGCAACCGCATCTCGGTGCGCGCAAAAACCTTCGTGAGAATTTTTTGGCGCCGTCAACCTTGATCCAATCTGCAAGCCTTCTATTGCAGAATTGAATCAAGGGGAGCCATCTGTAGACCAAAAATTCTCACCCGTTTTATTTAAAACGAAAATTCAAAAATGAACATGCTTTCAGAAACAAGGCGGTCGTCCCCGTTTTCAATCAAAGGAATTTCTTTTTACCGACATTTAAACCTCACATTCCTACGGAAAAGGAGCACGAGCTTTTTGTTGAAATCTGTTTTAACTGACTTCATTTCGCATACTTATTTTGTTGCTTTTGTTTTAAAATATTTCTGTCATTTGTATACTGAGTTCTGATTTGGCACAACTGGTTAGAGTACTCCTTAAGGATGCCTTTGGTCTGGAGTTGAATCCTAGCTTAAGCTTCTGCTCTCCTTTTGTTTGTTTGTTTCTTCTAACCCGCATTATGGGTTAAAACCTGTGTCTCCCGTAAACCACCGAACTCCACAACAGCAGAGACGGTAGGCACATGCTTGAACAATGCGAGAAACTCGGGTTCGAACCCGGATGTGAGCATATTGCTCTATTTTTGTGCTTGGCGCCGGGAATCAACCCCAAACACAGCCCAAGTCTCATTCCAGTCCAGCTTTGCCTCCAAATGAGGCCCTATATGTCACCTACCCCAAATAAGAGTCAATTAGTAAAGCCCATGTTTCAAACAACCCTAGTTGCCATCTGTCTACCCCTACTATAAAACAATCTTAAAACCCTACAGTCACCCACGTTTTTTTGAAACCCGGTAGACATCAATCCCCAAAATTCCTCTTCTGTTTTGTCTGGTCTCCCCGTCCCTTATTCTACTGAGAAAGAAGAAAAACGAAACCCAGAAACATAGTGACTGCTCATTTCTTCTTCCTCTCAAAGTGAAATTTGTAAGCCAGGAAACCTCAAAATCCTTTCGATTTCATACTCCCTGCGTTCCCCATCTCGGAATCACCGTGAAAGCATTCACAAATCGCCACCACCATCACCGTACCCACACCAGAAATCCCTCACCACTCCGAATTCATCCCCATCATCGACAGAGTAAGTTGCGTCGTCTCATTCTCCATCCCTTCTCTATTTTTTCAAGTAGATTTCATTTTTCGCTTGAACTCCCCACTTCTTCTTGCCAAAGGAACCGAAACCGGTAATGGCTGGGGAAATCTCGACTCTCTCGAGACCTTGGTCCCGAAAACTGAGTCGGTTGCGATGTTCAATTTCTTATCTCATATCCCCGTTTTCATCCAGTTTAATTTCCTCATTCTCTCTTAACTTTCGAAAACCCTTGATTCTCACTGTGTATCTCCATCACAGACGAGCATCAAACCACTCAGTATATACATTCTCGTTTCTACTACACTTTAACGCTATCTCGTTTCGTTGGCGAAAGAATTTGAGTCCCTGCGTCTATACCCCGTTTTTTCCCTGTCGATATGCTACTTGCGCGTTGATATTACGGCCTGGTTTAAAATCTGTTTTACCAATACACTGAACTAGGCTCAGGATGATGTTCTATCATTCTTTCGGGTATTTAACTCCACCTTACTTCTGTTTCATTTCTTTTATCCCATACCCGTACAAACCCGACTGCTCGTGTGTATCTCGGGTTAGATTTCAAAATGTTTCTGGTATCATGCTTGGTCTGGAATTTGGTCCATGTTCTCAGGTTGATAATCCCGCTTTGGCTAATTCCTTTATTTTCCCGATTATGCAAGCCAACTGAGGTGTCCACTAGCTGTGCATTGTCTTCATGTCCTTGCAAGATCCTTGGATTTTACTTTCTGTAACTGAAGTACGGATGGGAAGTGCTTACGGAATAGTGTTTATCTGTTTCTTTCTGTCATATTTGGATTCATCATTCATCCTTGCTGCTCACAGTTTCTCGTTGTTTACTGATCCCACGAGTTTGTTTTGTTTAAGTATACTGATGTGTCAAAAGCAGATCCATCGCTCGAGATTGATATTACGAAAGTGAAGTTGTATCCCTGAACCTTCCTTTGTGTCGATCAGAATTTTGTCTAAAGCTGTGTGAACTAACTTTTGATTGTTGTTCGTTTGGCTTCTGTTTCGGTTTTATGATTCACTATTTTGCAGGGAGTTCGTATCTCCATTCCCTGGTACTATCTTCTGAACTGAGAACTTACCAAATTGTGTTGGTTGATGTCTGTTTGTATGATGAAATCCATGTCTGTTTCTGGTGGGATTTGTTCTCTAGAAAAGAAACTATACCACATCTTCTTTGCTGTCGAAATGGAATCCATGCGAGCATGCTCATTCAGCTCTGGTTGGCCTAGATTAAATGGTGTTCCAATCAGTTATTCATTTCAGAATTCGTTTCAGTTGTATATATGTCGTTTGTCTGCTGTATACATGTTCTCTTTTAGATTAATCCTTTTGCTGGGAAGCCTTTGTGTGGTCATTGAAAGATAGGTAATAGGATAAAGTAACGATGGATTAGAAACCCCACATTTAGGATCCACGGTTGGTGTTAGGTTTTTCTTTTGCTATGGCAAATCTGTCCAGGTCTGTTTTGGTAGGTTAATTAACTTTGCATACCAGCTTTCACCTGTATTCTGTGTATAGTTTTCCTCCTCTGTATATTCATCTTTTGATGTTCTTTCCTACTGTTAACCGTGGTTTGGTCATTGAAAGAATAATAAAAAAAAGTGTGAGAATAATAACCAATTAGCAACCGATACAGTAGGGCCCATTTTGCTGAGGTTTCTTGAGGGTTCTTAGGTGGACTAAATCTGGTTTACTTCTTAGATAGTCTCAGATTTTCATTCCTTGTATTTTATTCATTCTCTGTAATCCTTCCTTATCTATTCATGATTCGTCCGGTTGGCTTTTCATAAGTTCATGTCCATATGTGGTATTTGTTTTGTAATCTATGTCTACATATTGATTTACTTTGGTGGCTCATTTTTTTGTTAATACCGATTGATATGCATGGGCTTGTTCTGTTTGGGCCTGCCTCAACTTGGGCCCAAATCTAGCTTAACTCAGACCTAGCCCATAACTAGCCAAACCAGGCTAGGACAGGTGGCCTTAGATAGCCCATTAGGCTGACCTCTTTTAGTGGGCCTTCGAGGCCCACTCTAGAAAAGCTTTTAGGATCAAGGGCTTGTCTCACTCAAACGGGCCGTAGAGTCCGGACGGTGAGAACAACCCTTTCTATTATAAGACTTTCCAAACCATCCCTTTAATAAGATAAAAAAATTGTACATCCAGCTTGATAAAAATGAGCACTTAGTCGTCAACTTCACCTCGAAACAGTGTTCGATCCAATGGAAATTCAAACTGTCTCTCTATTCTTTTTTTACTTAGCGTCATCAAACTTTTCCTTCTTTTTGACTTTCTCTGATTTCTTCAAACTTGACCCAACTGCCTTGACCAGGCCCAAAGCCCAAAACCCACAACCCAAGCCCAAAATCATCTCGGCCCAAAACTCCAAAATTTAGCCCTCTGCCTACAACCCAAGCCCAAAAGCCCTCGGCCCACAATCCAAGCCCAAAAGCCCTCGGCCCACAATCCAGCCCAAAACCCACAATCCAAGCCCAAAAGCCCTCGGCCCACAATCCAGCCCAAAGCCCACAATCCAAGCCCAAAGTCCGGCCCAAGTTCATGACTCCGACCCAAGTTCATAAACTCGGTCCGTTACCCAAGCCCAAAATCTAATTTCGGCCCAAGCCCAAAGCTGGCCCATCTCATAACCTGACCCGTCGCACAACCCGGCCCACTGTATAACCTGGCCCAATTCCACCAAACCCGGCCCAATTACTCAAGGCCCACAAGAAAGCCCAAAGACCACAAAAGGCCCAAGGCCCAAACCCGAGGCCCAATGCCCAAACCCGAGGCCCAATGTCCAAAATCGAGGCCCAAAGTCCAAACCCGGCCCAATTACTCAAGGCCCACAAGAAAGCCCAAAGACCACAAAAGGCCCAAGGCCCAAACCCGAGGCCCAATGCCCAAACCCGAGGCCCAATGTCCAAACCGAGGCCCAATGTCCAAAATCGAGGCCCAAAGTCCAAACCCGGCCCAATTACTCAAGGCCCACAAGAAAGCCCAAAGACCACAAAAGGGCCAAGGCCCAAACCCGAGGCCCAATGCCCAAACCCGAGGCCCAATGTCCAAACCCGAGGCCCAATGTCCAAAATCGAGGCCCAAAGTCCAAACCCAGCCCAACACTCCACTCGGCCCAAGCCCAGCCCAACACTCCACTCGGCCCAAGCCCAGCCCAACACTCCACTCGGCCCAAGCCCAGCCACACTCCACTCGGCCCAAGCCCAGCCCAACACTCCACTCGGCCCAAGCCCAGCCCACACTCCACTCGGCCCAAGCCCAGCCCAACACTCCACTCGGCCCAAGCCCAGCCCACACTCTACTCGGCCCATTAGCCCAAGACCCAAAGCCCAAACGAGGCCCATCACCCATTCGGCCCATTACCAAACTTGAAGCCCAAGACCTAAAAATCGAAACCCAAGCCCACAAGACCGGTCCAATTTTACCAAGCTCGGCCCGAATCCAGACCTGGCCCGACCAATATCTTAAACCGACCCATTACCCAAAGATCACCCAACTCCACAAAAGCCAGAATCTTGACCGAGCTTTGACCTTGACCAAGCTTTGACCTTGACCAAGCTTTGACCTTGACCAAACTTTGACCTTGGCCAAGCTTTGACCTTGACCAAACTTTGACCTTGGCTAAGCTTTGACCTTGACAAACTTTGACCTTGACCAAGCTTTGACCTTGACCAAGCATTGACCTTGACCAAGCTTTGACCTTGACCAAGCTTTGACCTTGACCAAGCTTTGACCTTGACCAGAAAA
Organism: Limonium bicolor; assembly: GCA_023374045.1. NCBI lineage: Eukaryota > Viridiplantae > Streptophyta > Magnoliopsida > Caryophyllales > Plumbaginaceae > Limonium > Limonium bicolor. The sequence continues at coordinate 315,479,229 of CM041778.1, read as the reverse complement.
ACCAAACCAAGTCAAACCCGAACGGTGATCCAGTTCATCTTCCAATACGTCAAACCAAATCAAATCAAACCTAACTCCTTTTTCAAACCCGATTCCTTTCAACTCATTTTCAACTTGTAAAATCCTTTCAAAATCCCAAAAAAAAAAAACCAAAAAGAATTTCAAACCATTATTTATTAAAGCCTCATCAAGTTTTCAAAGAAACCATTTTGTGGAATTTAAAAAGGAAAAACTCTTCTCACATCACAGAAAACTCTTCTCTATTGCAGAAAGTTCTTCTCACATATACAGAAAGTTTTCTCCTAAAAAACATTTCTCAAAACCAGTGTTTCTTCACCGAGGATTCCGAACAAGCTTTCAAAAGTTTTCCAACTCGGTTTTCAAACTCGAAACTAAACTGTTTTCAGGGAACAATAAATGTATAACCCCTTCAAAATATTTCATCCGTGGTTAGGCATCACTTGTCTCCTTCCAAAATAAAATCCGAGGCGGGGCACTGGGGTCATAACCTCCCTTGTCGCAGTCTGGATCTCTTTAGGCGGGGCATTAGGGTGACAAACCTCCCTAATTGCAGCCTAGATTTTTACAAGGGGGGTGCTAGGGAAGTAACGACCTTCCTAGTTGCAGCCGGGATTTTAGAATCGTCTAACTCCCTTCCGCTCGATTTCAATGTTTTCGGTTTTTAATGTTTTAAAACTCGGGAGTTAGAGACGTTATTAGGGTTCGACCGAGAACATCTCATTCATGGTGTTTCTCTCTGAATCCTATTTTCGACATAAATTCATTGCCCCATCTTTCGAGCCTCGGCACTTTCCATTAATAAAGTGTTGTTCGAGGGGGTACATAGGGTAATCCCTCGGGATTATCCGCCCTTTACAACAAAATGATTTTTTCAGTTTTAAAAACTTTAAGAGAGACAATTCTGAATACCCCAATCCAACATCTCCATTAGAGCCTTAGGACCCATAAACACTTCTCAATCCTCCTTTTAACCAACTCCAAGTCACATAGGACTTCCAATTCTTGAATACTCCCAGAAACCCGAAACATCATCAAAACCCGAATACTTGCAAACCAAATACCCTCTTCCATACTCAATCATCCTTAAAACCCGAATTGCTCTCCAACACATTCTACTTCCCAAAACACCTCAAGAACCCGACCATTTCAAAATCCTAACTTCGCAAACACAAAACTCCTCAAATCAGCCAAGTGATCCGAATACCCCTTAACTCCACCAAAATGACCAAAATGCCCCTTTACTCCTCAAAAACTCCCATCATTCTCATAATCCCGTGAAGGCCCAAAACAACCTCAAATCTTTCAGAGCATTTAAAACCTCTCAAACACTTCAACCAGACCAACTCCAATACCGGCCTCATCTCACCTCACTCAACCCCTCCTTGGCTTTAATTGAATCTCTTTAACAAGGTTTTGAAAGAAGGCAATCCCGACAATTGGAGACCGAGGTTTCCTCGGGCACCAATCGAAGTCGGTCGTTGCCACTACTAAGGGGTGTAACCCAGTGCGAACCCACACAGAATCTCTAGTATGACCAGATAAGTCCTATCCATAGGTAATAATCTCAGAGTCATTAACGGTTCTTAGAAACCCGATCTTCCTTCCTAGTTATCATAGGTCAAACTAGGTGGCGACTCTAGTCAAATCCGCCTTATAGAGGCATAAGTCCGCGTGGGGCCCATTGAGAGCGGGTGTAGTGCACACTTGCACTCCCTTTTACGCTTTCTGGGAAAGACGGACGATAAAGTAGGTATTTGAGGGCTGCCATGAATAACGGGTTTTCACCCCCCACAGAATGGCATTTTCTAGGATCTAGGCTTCTCAGTTAGACCACATTTAGATAGACCCCCCTCATACCGAAAAATCACCCTCCACACATAGGAGGCCCCTTCAGGCATTCTGATGTCAATCAGTGCCTTTCGGTGGCTGAGGGTATTCCTTGTTAGGTGAAATCCCTTCGGTATCCTAACCGAATATTCGTTCTAGTTGTCGTGCTCTCTCCATGACACTTTGTCCGATTGGTGTTAACTCAGACACCCTTCGAGGATTGCTCCTGGGTGTTGTTAGGTTATGCCGTTACATCCAGCTAATGTTTATGATATGTTATCACTATACCGCCTTGCGGTATTGTATTTAAGCTATTCCCCTTTTGGGTTATGACGTCTCCCGTCCTTGGGTAGACTGTTTATACCTTCTCCTAGCGTTTAGACCAGGTTTAAAAATTCTCCTCAAAGATGGATTATACTTCATGGTAATCTTGTGATTGCTCTTGGGAGACTCTGTCCCGTTTGTTGAGCATCGTGGTATTCATCTTAGGCATCTGCCTTACTGTGTTCAGGCTGGGTATACCTTCCAGCTATCATGTGTTTTCCTGATGTCTTTGAGTCGTATCCAATGTCTATTGTCACACCCGGGGAGTACCCTGTGATGTGGTGTGCCTCCCACATCGACCGGGAGAGCGCACGAACCACACCTTATAGGTGTGGGGATACTCTCCCCTTGTGAACGCGTTTTAAAGCCGTGAGGGTGCCAAGCCTGGGCTGGACCCGGGGGTAACCCAAGCGGACAATATTCACAAGTGGGTTAAGACTGGGGATGTTACATATGGTATCAGAGCCAGGCCCAGGGCGGTGCGCCAGCGAGGACGCTGGGCCCCAAGGGGGTGGGGTGTCACACCCGGGGAGTACCCTGTGATGTGGTGTGCCTCCCACATCGACCGGGAGAGCGCACGAACCACACCTTATAGGTGTGGGGATACTCTCCCCTTGTGAACGCGTTTTAAAGCCGTGAGGGTGCCAAGCCTGGGCTGGACCCGGGGGTAACCCAAAGCGGACAATATTCACAAGTGGGTTAAGACTGGGGATGTTACATCTATACTTATTAGTCTGCGCTCTTTGCGCTTCCTAATCCTCATTCTTCATTCCTCATCTTCAGATGGGTTCTCTGAGTTCCTTTATACTTGATCGTCCAAAGTGTACAGCTGTTCTGGTTTGAACTCACTGATGATCCGTAGAACGGAGTTGACTACTTCCCGTGTTTCGCACACTACATGTATACATACGTTGGGTACCATATTGATACGTTACCACTTACCCAACTATATGTCAGGCCCGCAAGCTCCTTCGGAGTGCGGTTGTCCCACATCCCGTAATTGGGTACACCCGTAGTGCTCGTCACACGCCTAGATGAAGTATTCTATTATCAACTCCTCTTGTATCATTCTATGATACTCACCATAATTCTGTTGGTTTGGTTTTAAAATCCAAGGTTTAAAAGAAAGGTTGTGGTTTTGAAAGTTGGGTTTTAAAATTATGGTTTGGTGTTAAAAGAAGTCTCTCATGGCATAGCCATGCTTGAGGTCTTGACCAAGTCTAGCTTCCCGCTGACTGGTATGTTCTTAATACAATGGTCAGGCCGTCAGGCCTTTCCAAGGTTCGATCCTTCTAGTTTTCTGGATTTGTGATCCTATAGTTGTTTCACTGCTGTCACGGTACATTACTATGTACCTGTTGTGTGTTAAAGTTCCTCTACCTGTTCCTGTTCTTACAGCACTTGCCATGGCAAGTGCGTGGTACTGGTGGTTTTTGGGTAATCCTATACTGGTCACGGTATGGTTTCCACTTGTATTTGATAGTCTTGTCGACTCTTCCTTGATCCACTGATCATTTACTTAGATCATTCGATCTTCTTAATAGCTGCTCAGTGAGCTTGACATGGTTGTCATTGATCGGGCTACTTCTCCAATCCTTGGAGATTCCCTTGATTTGGTTTAGTGTTATTCCTTGTTGCTCGTTCCCACACATTTATTGTGGTTATTGAGCCTTAGCTTGTTTAGGCACTACTCTTGTAGTCCTACCGGTTCACATCCCTTGGATGTCCTTATGGCTGTACAAGCTATGTCGGCCAGGTATTGTAACCTTTTGGCGTTGTAGTTTCGGAGTTAACCACTCCTGACTATGTCCTTAGTCAACTGGTATACCCTTGGTGGTATTATTTAGCTACTGCTGCTCCGCAGACTTGTGTCGCGGGTTCCATTACTACTCCTTTCCCCATTTTGTTGCACGGTTAGTGCTTCCTTCCTGCTGCTGGTTGGTTAGCTAGGTTTCGCGACTACAGAGCACGTCGCCCCATGCTGTTGTAAGTTGCAGCCTCCTTGTGATTGGAGTGCTCATCCTACCGCTATTAAATGTGGGTGTTGTGGTTCAACCGGGATCCATCTCCGGGACTCCTAATTCTTGGAATCTACCATATGTCGGTTCTTGTTACTGTGTGATTGCTTCACAATTGCCAGATCGGGTTTTCCCTGAGTATAAGAAGACTTTTCTTCTCTCTGGCGTCCTTTCCCAAGTTATACAATGGGGTTTGCGGTGGGCGGGACTGGTATTGTAGGTATCCGGAACTCACCGGTGGTTCCTAACTAGCATATCTCTAATGCTAACACTCAGCCCTTAGCCCTAAGCTTCTAGTTCCTAACTCGGTACTTCCAGTCATCAGAGTGATACTTCGCTCTGATACCACTTTTTGTAACACCCCTACCGCTAATACCGTCATTACCATCCAATCTCCTCATACATTCATACTCACGCAGCGGATACATACTTACTCAACGGCGGGTGATACAATGTCGTTAGCCACCCACGTGACTAACAAGGCTACTACTACATACAGTATCGGTCTGATGGACCGGAATATCCGAGTACTACACAAATACAATACATACTCCCATCACTTACGGAGTACTACAATACTCCATTCAATACAATACTCCATAATTCAATACAAGATAATACACTACACATACCGAGTTTACTAAGTTCCATTCACGAATACGATACTTCCTCCAAGTTCTTACATACTCTTTAAGAGTCTAACCACTACCCATTTCTCACCACTACATACTTGCAACTTACGTATTAGTGTACCCCTTGGTACATTCCTACATTCAAGGCTACAAGCCTTATACCACTTACTACAATCTACATTTCGTTCCTAGTAATCTAGGCATGTCCACCGGTCTCTTCCGTGACCATGTCTGCTTCGGGTACCTGCACACTAAAAACGTTCCCCCTAGGGGGTCAGCTTACGCTGAATATGATAACCGCATACCCCGTGTACTAGCGAGGGTACGCCGACCATTTGGTCGAATACATGCAATTCATTTTGCAATACATACATACATGCTTTCATTCACGATACTACAATACTACGCAAGGTATACATACATTCGCACAGTACAATACATGCTTGGAAGACAATACAAGTCAACCAATACTTACTTACCATCTTCCAGAATACACATACACAATACATACTCGTTACATACTCAATACGCAATACGGAGATACACTTCTCCAATTCACACGTAAGGCTTGTTAGCTCCTTTACACACTCGGGTTAATCGGGTGTTCAATACTCATTTACTCAAGGTCAATGACTTACAATAGTCAAGACCGATACTCATACAATACTTACTTCTTACTTACTTTACTCCAATTAAGTCGGTATGACCTCCGGGCAGGGATTACTACATCCCACCACCGGGCTTTAGGATGGCCCACTAATCCAGGATGCTACCCATTCAAGGGAATTGGTCCATGGAAAAGATTACAGCCAGGATTCGGATCCAACCTCTTGTGTTTCCTTATCCTCACGTGTGGCCGAAACTATATCGGACTTCTACTCATTCCATTTACTCATTACTCATGTTAGGAGTTAGATTGTTAGGAATTAGTAGAAGTCAGTACTTCATTTCCATGCATCCATTCAATACACAAGTACACATTACTTACACATACTCTTCATTTCTATTCATACATTTCATGAATTATACAAACTAAATGTTCAAGAAGATACACAAGAACAGAATAGTTCAAACACAGTTGAGTGCAATATAAGTCCGATTCGTGCATTCATCTTATTGGTGATCACATAAGCACACAAATCGGGGTAACCAGGTTAGGATACAGAGCATGAAGAAATCATACCTTTCACCGTTGATTTACTCTAGCGGGCGTTCCCTTGTTCCTTTGGTTCACATTTGTTTCTCGAATCTTACTCTCGAATCAATGACTACATGCCAAATGATTCCATTAATACTAAGCTTTACAATACATGCTTAATTACTACGCCCGTACTTACCCCGTCATCCCATTGTTTCGGTTTAACTTAATGTTCTTAACTTGTTTCCTTACTCATTTACTTATTTCCTTACCATTACTACCTCATTAATGGTGTATCACAACATTCATATGCATATATGTGTATAGGCATATATATATACATACATATGACTACCATAGTCATATAATAAAACATATAGTTTTTTTTTGTTTGGACTCGACCGACCTTACCCAGGGTCGGACCCAAGGTCGGTCGAAGTTAGTTAGTTTCGTTAAGGCAAAATTCCAGGCTCGACCGACCTTGCAAGTCCGGTCCCAAGGTCGGTCCATTCCAGTGAGTTACGTACGTGAAAATTTCAGGCCCGACCGACCTTGCAAGTCCGGTCCCAAGGTCGGTCCGTTCCAGTGAGTTACGTACGTGAAAATTTCAGGCCCAACCGACCTTGCAAGTCGAGTCCCAAGGTCGGTCCGTTCCAGTATGTTCTGGGTTTGAGTTTTCTGGACTCGACCGACCTTGCCCAAGTTCGGCCCCAAGGTCGGTCCATTCCAGTAGACCTCTGGCCATCACAATTTACGACTCGACCGACCTTGCAAGTTCGGTCCCCAAGGTCGGTCGAAGTCAAAAGACTTCTCGTCTTTGTATTTTAAGGCTCGACCGACCTTGCGGGTTCGGTCCCAAGGTCGGTCCGGCCCAGTACTTCAGTTTTAAAATCTGTTTCTTAGTGTTTTACTTTCCCATTGATTCCCAATCTTTACCAATTCTTCCCTACATGTTTACCACCCATTTAGATGCTCTAAATCACCTTACTTCATCCACCAAGTCCATTACTAAATTCATTTCCCATTCTCATAGGGATTTACACAGTTTCCTCTCTTTCCATTCCTGCACACACATAGCAGTTTTTGTTCCTCTTATGCTACAGCTTTTGAACCAACCTCTACCGTTCAATACTCCTACCACCAATACCATTACTTGTATCCTCATCACATTATTTTCCATTCAATCCTCCCCCTTTATCTAACTCCTCTCCAATCTGTTACAAAGTGGTTTGCTACACACTTTAAGCTCTCCAAACACCTAGTTCCTCCTAGTTTCTCCAATGCATCCTTGCACTCTTTGCTACAGATTTTGTATCCTTATATCCTCATACTACACTACCTTTCCATGGTTACTAGGTATCTCTACTAACTCCAATACACACCTTGGTTCTCCCATGCACCAAGTCATTCTTAAATACATTCTTCCTACCAAAATTTTTCCATAGTTCATCTACTTTTCTTACTTAGCCACACATACCCAATCTCACTTATTTCATTCCTAATCTAGCCACACCCTTGCAAGGGTCCTACCAGCACACATACAAATATAAATTCCTCAATACTTTCTCAATCCACAATACCAATACACATATACTATACACTTGGCCCTAAGGCCTATAATTCACATACTAGTTCACAAATACCCAAAATTCCAATACTACAATACCATTACAATATTTTGGGTCCTTTAAATTGGTTTACCCATTCCCATTACTCTAATGCATTAAATGTAGCATTCAAGAGAGAGCTCTTACCTTAAGCTCTTATTTTCTCTTTTCTTTTCCACTTCTTCTCTTCCTTTCTTGCCTCAAAATCGGTTATGTGGGGAATGGAGTTGCCAAACTCCATTCCCATCACCCAATGAGCACAAAAACAATTGCAATTAACATACTAACCCTCATAATAATGCTAGTTCATTGAAATGTTTAAAGCAAGATTTCTAGGGTTTACCTTTGGAGTGTGTTAGAAGGGGTTTTAGCCCTTGGTTCACGAAGGTGAATCCACCACCATTGCAAGGTTGATATTATGCTCAAAGGAGAGAGAGAAAATGGAGTGTTACAAAGAGGCAAAAATCGGTTATGAGTAAGGATGGAGAAATATGAGTTCTTTCATGGAGATTTTTACCTTAATGGAGAGAGGAGACTCCAAGCTACCCTTTGGTGCTATTTTCTCTTTGAATGGGGAAAACCCATGGAGATGAACTTCCTCATTTTTGGATTTTGAAAAGAGAGAAGTGTAGAGGGTGATGAGGGGATTACAAATATGTAATTATTTTTACATTTGGAGCTCAAATGAAGGTGGGGCATGGAGGAGAAGATGAGGTTGCCATTGTTGTTGTTGAAGCTCTCAAAATCGCCCAGCATAGGAGGGAGAAGAGAGAGAGATCGGTGGAGGGGGAAGAGGGTAGGAGAGAGATGAGGGAAATGAGAGAGTGAGGTGAGAGAAGAGGGTAAAGTAGCTTTTCACTTTACTCTTTTGCTTTTTGATTCTCTTTATTTAACTAGCTAGTTACATGTGTGTGAGAGGGGTTGTTTGACTGATTAAAAACCGGCCCCCTGCAGTTACAGTAGTTGGAGCGTTTTTCGTCTTTTACAGAAAACGCTCGTTATTTTACCCGGTTTAGGTACTATTCACCAACCGGGCTCGTTTTCCGGAATTTTCTTGTTTAATTATTTTTATTGGTTATTAAGCTTCCATAAATGCTTAATAATTATTATTTAATGATTTATAATTTTTTACGGGTCTGTTTGACCACTTAAAATCACGTTTTCGGGTTTTCTCGAAAAAACGTGCGCTAAAGCTCTATTAGCGTTTTGATACATTATTTGGATCCGTTTTCTTCGGGAGTTGTTCCCATATATTATTTAGGTCTTGTTAAACCTTTAGAATCCATATAATGCGCTAACCGAGGTCTCATACCTCCTATGGTTATTTAACGCTTATTTAGCGTTTTCCGCTTTTTAAGCGTTTATTTATTCCTTTTGGATTTATTTTTCCTTACCAATATTACTCAAGCATTATTAGGCTCTTAAATACGGATTAGAATTATCTTAATCACTATATTTAAGTTTGGGGTATTTCAGGCCGTTTCAAAAGCCTGGAGAAAAAAAACAACATTAATTATAAACTACAAGTATAACCACGTAGGAAGGTATATATCCAAAACTTTAAACAAATCTTACCTTGTCTAATGATTTCTCTGGTAAAAATGTCATCGCGCCTACTATGTCATGCATAAATCTCATGACATAGTATTCACATTCAGAACCTCCAGGCTGCACTGGACACTGTACATATATACATACATGTTCAACATCATTCTTTCAAGTATTTACAAGTATTCCTACACTACACCAATTAACACAATTATATACCTTGACAAGGTTCCATGGGATGTTGTTATTCTTCGGTGGTCTTCCCAATGTCATCAATGAAGCTTTAAATGCGCTAAATTAAGCCAAACATATAGGTTAATACACACATTAAGTTACAAGTTTCCAGTCAAAAAGATTAAGCAATAAACATTATTCTACAAGATAAACAACTCACTTTACAAGCACAACCGCTATCATTGGTCTCTTGGCATTCCTACCAAGTGAGTCAAACTGAAAAATCCTAGGGTTCTTCATTGACAACACTAGTAAAGACCAGTGTCAGCTGTTCAAGTATTAGAATACCATTAATTGAATACAATTAAATGATCATCATATAAATAGCAACGGATGATGAAGTTACCCTTGATGAATCGGTAGCATAACGTAAGACTTGTTTCCACAGTTGTAGAGCGCCGTTGCTAAGTATTGCACAATACGCTCGAGGTCACTTGCCATATTCACCTGGGAGCACATAGCAGGACACAAGTAATCGAACTCGTTGTTGCCATGATTTTTGACCGCCTTATATTGCACATGTCTTCACCATAAAGACAATATCGTTAGTGATTTAACATTTCATCAACACTAATTTAAAATCCAATTCAAATATGTACAGGGCAGTAATCACTCACAACATGGCTGACTTGATGATTGATACATTCAGCCAATCCCGGTTGAATACATCCACAAAATCGTTCATATAAATGTCAATCACAGAACCTTCCTCATAATGAAATATCATCTGATCGACGGTTAATGTAATCGCATCATGATCTGGAGGTGTCATTAGTAATGCCGCGTGCAGGATTGCTAGATTAGGAGACAAGCGATCGAGTATGTTTTGTGGCACTAATTTATCTCTAATATTGACATTGCATATCGATGCCTTTGAAGGAACAGAAGGGGCAGGAACTGGTTGAGCAATACTCTTTCCTTTCCTCTTATCAGATTTGGGTCCAATGTTTTCCTAATATAATAATTAAGTCTATAACGTTATACAACTAGACTATATTGTAAAAGAAAACAATTTCAGAGAAGATATTGTTCAGTTCGCTTACCTGCCCCGTGAGTCTGACCAAGTGAATTGGCCACTAAACTGTATAAGTTTGGGAAGCACGCAGTGTACATACACCAGAGAAAGGAACCGGCAATCCAACATCACCATATTGAGACTCGTAATCATCCACAAGCACCCTAACATGGTTACTCATAAGCTGTTGACCGTTCACTATATCGGTATGAGTAGAGGGAAACAATGTGCCCCACGCAACCGTAACATTCTCATCACCAATATTTAAGAGCAACGTGCAGTCAGTAGGGTTCTGAAAATTATAGGGAAAATGCATGTTTAGACAGTTTTCTAAATTGCTAACACCAAGTGAAAGATTAAATTCTCATGCATTATAATCAGCAAGTTAGACTAACCTTGAGAGATGCATATGGAAACGGATCAACTGATTGGACGCTACTCCTCCGCACAGGTGTAGTCTCTTTCTGAACGGGTGAGGGAACTGGTGGTCTAGAAACTTCTTCACTGCTAAACATCTCGGCTCACATTCTGGCCATAGCCTCAGCGATCCACTGCTCCTTCATATCAGCTGTTTTTCCAAATTCTCTTCGTATGTCATCACGTTACCTTGGATGCCTTGCCTGGAACCGGGATTTCCAAAAGCTTGACGGATTCCAACTTGGCCTCCAAAACTGATAACGTAGCCTGGATGATCCGTCTTTCCGAGAGCTCGAGAAAGAGGATCATGGTGCCTGACAAGAGTCCAAGTACCCTGGGACACTTGAGAGCTCAACTCATCCTGTTATGAATTATACAAATGTCATTACAAACTAGTAGAAAGTCACACAAACCAAATTTTCAACTTTGAATTAACAATCATTATACTCTTTTAAAATTTTAACTCACCATTTGACTAATAACGACTACCGTGGCGTCATCATACTGAGGATTTTCAGGATTAGATTTTTTAGGAATGCGACTGAGTTTCCATATTTTCATCCTCTTGTCACTGGCACTCAGAGGTACATCTGATGGTATTAGACCTTGTTTCTCCCACTCTATGGTAGGCTGGCTATACCCTTGCCGCCCAAGTGATGAGGGTACAATTTTTTTTCACGTGCGCTTGCTGTTTTGCACGAACAGCCTACAAAAAAATTTAAATTACATATATATTATGTGAGGTAATTTATAATAATTGATATCATATGAATGAGAGAACAAGACAACAAATCCACCTTAAACTCCTCAGTGTGACGAGCCTCAACAAACTGCGTCCACTGCTCTTCTGCGTCCACTGCTCTTCTGTGAGGTAATTTACATCACTTGTTGCTTCTGGATCATCCGAATCCTCTACACCGCTCGCACCATAGATATACTTGTTGGCAAGCAGATGCCAATGGTCCCGAAACTGTCGAGCCATTGATTGTAGCACACGTTCCTTATGAGAGGGATCTACGTAAATTTACTCTACATACACGAACGCAAGATTAGTGACACATTATAAGTAACTCTTACATTTATATAAAAACAAATATACTATTAAAGATGTGTGATCGTTTACCTGAAGACGCTCAAACATGGTCTCCTTCAACGCCTTAGGCACCATCTTCCAATTGTGGTTGATATTGCAGTATGTCTTAACCAGATGCCCCGAGTAAGTAACAAAATCCTTCTTCCATTCTCCGTTCGGCTGCTGGTACTCATTGAAGTGCACCGGCTTCGTGGGGGGGCCTTTGTTTGCCTTCAGCACTCGTGTGGCACCCCGCTTTTTTTGTTTTGTTTGAGATGATGAATTAGTTGTTGGCTCTTCAGCTTGCTGTTATGGGCCAGCCTCAGCCTTCTGTTCTGGCGCGGACTTCCTCGAAGCCTTCTTACCACACGTGTGATCTGCTTAGCTGGTCTCGTCTGCTGTGGTGGTTCAGCTTCTCCAGTCGTGATGAACTGTCCAACTGGATCGTCCATCGGGTGATCAGCCACTGAGATAAATAAAACATTAGATCAAGACATATTAATATAAAGATTAATTAAACATACCAACAAAAATAGTTGATATAACATTAAAAAAAAGATACTCTATCCAACTTAGAAAATACATACTCGATTTTGGTATTACCTGACACCAAAACTTAGATTATTTTCCACTTTCAACCCAGACACCCTCATCATGGTCTGACCTTGTGTAAAGCAATTCATTTTGCAAATCATCATTTGAATCCCATAATCCTGTAGGAAAAATATTTGTCTCTTCTATCACCTCGTGGTCGTCTTCGTCATTGTTTTCATTTTCAACCAAAACTGGTCTTCTCCCAGGAAGAACAACAGACCACATACAGTCTTTCGGGTCTTGAACAAACCACACTTGCTCACAATCCTTTCCTAGGACAAATTGATCATTCATACAACCGATACGTGAAAGATCAACCAAAGTGAGTCCTCCGTCATTTTGGTATCCACGTCGGTTGTCTACCCATTTACAACAAAACACTAGAAAAGAATCGACGTGGTAGTCTAGTTCCCAAATGTCCTCGATTACACCATAATACCAACTAGAACTGCTAAATGGTCGAGATTGGTTACCGGTTTGGTATTCAGTGACTGTAGCTTCTATTTTTACTCCACTGTTCTGATTTATTGACTTAGCATCTTGGCATGCAGTGTAGTATGTATATCCATTTATGTCATACCCTTCAAATGAAATAACATTAGTTTCAGGTCCAATGGCTAAACATCTAATCTCTTCACTAACATATTTTGGATTTCATGAAGCTAGTTCAAACACATGATCTTTGAACCATGATACAAACACTCGGTTTTGTTCAGTTGTCAGCCAAAGATGACCTTTAGTGGGATTTTGTTGCCTTAACTCAGCCATATGGGTGTCGAAGAAAGGTTCAACAACCTCAACGTGTTGAAATACAAAAAGATGTTCTTGGTGAATAAGATCACGTGGCACATGTACAATCTTTCTGCCAATGACACCTTTACCCTTATACCTATTGTAGTGTTGCTGTTTTGGAATACCAATCGCCTCTGCTTCTTTCAAATAATCAGTCACAAATTCTGTGACTTCCTCAGTGACCGTCGCTTCTACTATGCTCCCTTCCGGTCAATATCTGTTATTCATTCTACTCTTTAGGATACCCATGTATCGTTCAAAAGGGTACATATATCGTAAGTAGACCGGACCATAAAATTGGATCACTCAAACGATATAGACAATCAAGTGCACCATTATGTCAAAAAAGGATGGTGGAAAGTACATCTCAAGTTGACATAATGTGACAACAATTTCATGTTGTAGATCACTGAGGGAGTTCATGTCAATTGCCTTGCAGCAGACAGCATTGAAGAAGAAACATAATCTGGTTAAAGCATTTCTGACATTATCAGGTAAAATCCCTCTGATCGCTACTGGAAGAAGATGTAACATTAACACATGATAATCGTGAGACTTCATGCCTAGCAACTTCAAATCCTTCATCGAGACTATGTTCTTTCAGTTTGAAGTGTACCCGGAGGATACTTTTACTGAATGAAAACATTTGTAGAAGCTGATTTTTTTCATTTTTTAAAAGAGTGTAGCACGCAGGAGGTAGATAAATTCGTTTCCCGTTCTCTTGTGGGTGTAACTCTGGTTGTATGCCCATGGCTTGCATTTCTTTCCTTACTTTTAACCCGTCTTTTGTTTTACCCAGTATATTGAGCAAAGTCCCGCTCACTGCCTCACCGATGTTTTTCACGATATGCATGATATCCAAACAGTGTCTGACAGGCAAATGACGCCAATACAGTAACTCCCAAAAGATGGAACACTTTTTCCAAATGTTTTTTGGCGGTTTTGATGTGTTTTCAAAAACATTTAAGATGTCCTTAACCTTTGAATAAACATCCTCGGAGGTTAATGGTAGACGGGCTGCACGAGTCTCAGCTTTGCCGTTGAACAGTTTTTTTTCTTTCGAAAAGGATGATCTTCAAGTAGAAACCTTCGATGGCACGTGTAAACATTTTTACCACAGTTTTTTAAACGTTCTGAACATGTGTCATCCTCGCAAACAGGACATGCAAATGTGCTTTTGACTGTGTATCCAGACAAGTTACCATACGCAGGGAAGTCGTTGACTATACAGAACAACAACGCCTTAAGCGTGAAATTTTCTCTTGCATAGGCATCATACACCATGGTACCCTCATTCCACAATAACTTCAAATCATCAATCAGTGGGGCGAGATATACGTCAATGTTATGACCTGGCTGCTTGGGACCAGATATTAGGAGTGATAACATTATGTACTTTCGTTTCATATATTGCCATGAGGGTAAATTGTATATCACTAGCAAAACAGGCCAAGTGCTATGTTGACTGCTCAACGTACCATACGGGTTCATCCCATCAGTGCATAATCCAAGCCTTGGATTCCTGTTTTCATCACCAAAATCTTTGAACTGTCTGTTGATGTTTCTCCACTGAGGTCCATCTGTTGGATGTCTTAACTTCTCATCACTTTTTCTACCCTCTGCGTGCCATCGTAAGTTTTTTGCATTTGTCGGATTGTCAAACAACCGTTTGAATCTAGATATGATCGGCAAATACCACAACAGTTTAGCTGGAGGACTATTTTTATGAATGGGGGAGTCACCATCCTTATGCTTGTATCGTGACAACGAACATTTTAGACACTTGTCTAATTGTTCGTAATCTCCCCTATACAGCACACAGTTGTTTAGGCATGCATGAATCTTTTTGTACTCAATTCCCATTGGACACATCCATTTCTTTGCTTCGTAGGTGGTGGTAGGCAGACCGTTACCATCAGGAAACATATCATGAAGCAACTCAAGAAGTGTTGTGAAGCTTTTGTCACTATACACATGTGTCCCTTTCAGATTGAACAAATTCAATACACCGGTCAATTTGCTGTACTTAATGCACATGGGGTACAAGGCTGTTTTGGATGCGTCCAGTAATCTTTGATACTCATCCGGCCTATCAGCAAAATTATCCTCGACATTGTCAAACTTCTCGTCTATTTGCTCATCATGGTAAGCCATTTGATCACTTTCATTGACACCTAAATTATCCGAGAGTTCTGACTCATTGACAGTATCAAAGATGTGGTCAGTTCTCATCCTCTTCCGATCATGACTGCATGAGGAGACGTCGTTATCATCAACAGACTCACCATGGAATGTCCATCTTCTATAATGTGCCATGAATCCACGGGTCTTCAGATGAAATTCAATTTCCTCAATCCTTGAATATTGTCTTAACACACCGTAGTCAACACAAGGACATGGAATTTTCACCGCCTTTGTCATGTTCTTATGTTGCACTGCCACTTTGCAGAACTCTTTCAACATCTTGTCAAAGTGATATCCTCGATCACCATACATCCAGTCACGCTCCATGCTATAAGTCAAACACATAACTGGTATGAGAATCACATTACCTAAATCAATGGTATAGATTACATTTGTTTGCACGTGTTTATATCCTAGTGGAGTGTGACTGGTTCAAACCCTCATAGACTAGCAGTTTTTACTCAAACATCTAGCCTAACTCTAATTTTCAAACCCAAACAAACTAGCATTTTAATTTCAAAATTCAACCCTAACTCTAAGGTTCAAACCCAAATAAAGTAGCATTTTAATTTCAACTAATAATTGTATTTTTTAAAACAAAAACATAAGTTAAACTAATTACTTGTTTGTAGTTTGTACGATGTATAGAGGGAGAAGGAGGATGGTTGGTAGACAGGGAGCGACAAGAGTGGTTTGACTTTGCTGGAAGTCGTAGGCTAATATATAGTGAGACCTGATAATAAAAAAAATTGTTATATTAAGACAAAATACAACATTACGAAGAGATTTTGTTAAAAAAAACGGCATGACCTTTGCATAATTTTACCTATCCCATGCTTATTATAAAGCATTCACCAATCATTCAACAACACAAATTTCCATCACAAATCAAACTAATACCAAATTTATTTATCAAACCAAATTTCAATAATTTGTGGAAATCAAATACAAAGTATAAAAGAGAAAAAGATAAGTTAGATTATATTGCCGGTTCTTCCACTCCACTTTCAATCTACCGTACAATGACTGAGAAGTTTCTTAACCCTTTCTCTATAGATAGAATAGAAAATCATTAGTTTATGTATGTTAATTGTTTGTAATTAGGATTGCAAAATTATATATAATGAGCTAAAAAGATGAAGATGTAGGTTGAGTATATTACGGGTTCACAAATGAAATGTATTCAGCCCCATACGACTTCAATCCGGTGAACTCATTTAGTGATTTCCCTCTACAAAGACACAACCATGCTTAATATTAAGCATTTACCAATCATTCAACAACACAAATTTCCATCATAAACCAAACTAATATATACCAAATTTATTCATCAAACCAAATTCTAATAATTTGTGGAAATCAAATACAAAGTACAAAAGAGAAAAAGGATAAGTTAGATTATATTACCGGTTCGTAAATGACTTGTTCTCCGCTCCGCTTTCAATCTACCATGCAATGCTTTCAAATGAATTGTTCTCCGCTCCGGTTAGATTATATTACATGTAGATAGAAGAGAAACTCAGTAGTTGTGTATGTTCCTTATTTGTAGTTAGGTTGTAAATTTACAGTGAGTGAAGAGAATGAAGAGATAAGTTAAAGTATATTACCGGTTCCTAAATGAATTGTTTTCAGCCCCTCTTCTCAATCGGGCGTGCGAGACGTGTAGCAGTACCAATCTCTACAAAGGCAACGCAGACGCAAAATAAGTATCAATTGAGGGCGCAAAACTATATTGCTTACAATGTTTATAATTTGCTTATAATTATAAGCACAAAAAAAGCTCAAACATTGTTCCACCCCATATATATAAGCATAATAAATCTAGCCCAAATAAGCTAACCTAACTTGTAACACCCCTACCGCTAATACCGTCATTACCGTCTACTCTCCACGTACTTACATACCTTCGCAGCGGATACTTACTTCACAACGGTGGGTGATACAACGCCGTTAGCCACCCACGTGACTAACAAGGCCTACTACTACTTATAGTATCGGTCTGATGGACCGGAACACCCGAGTACCACACAATTACATTACATACTCTACTTACAAACCGAGTACTACAATTCTCCATTCAATACAATACTCCATAATTACAATACAATATACCGAGTTTACTAAGATGCAAATCCAAATACAAATACAACAATTCTCCCAAGTTTATACATACTCATTAAGAGTCTAGCATCTACCCATTCCTCACAACTACATACTTCCCAAATACATAATGGTGTACCGCTTGGTACACTTATACATACAAGGCTACAAGCCTTATACCATTCTTTACTATCTACAATTCACTCCTAACTATCTAAGCATAGTCACCGGTCTCTTATTATGACCATATCCGCTTCGGGTACCTGTACAATAAAAACAGTGCCCCAAGGGGCTCAGCTTACGTTGCATATGACTTTCGCATACCCCGCGTACTAGCGAGGGTACGCCGACCACTTCATGCAGTTCATTTTACTCATACATACATACATACATACATACATACATACATACATGCTTTCATTCAAAATATTACAATACTTCGCAAGGAATACACACATGCATTTCTGTACATACAAGGAAGACAATATAAGTCAACCAATCATACATACCTTCACGGAATTACGCTTATACAATACATACACAATGCTTGTTAGCTTCTTTTACCCACCCGGGTTAATCGGGTGGTCATTACTCTTTTACTCAGGGTCAATGACTTACACCAGCCAATACCGTTACTCATACAATACTTTACTTACTTACTTACTCAAGTTAAGTCGTCGTGACCTCCGGGAAGGGACTACACCGTCCCACCATCAGGCTTTACTGTGGCTCACTAATCTAGGATGCTACCCATTTAAGGGGTTTGGTCCATAGAAAGGATTCAGGCTAGGAATCGGATCCAACCTCTTGTGTCTCCTCATCCTCATGCGTGGCCGAAACTATATCGGACTTCTACTCATTCCATTTTACTCAATTCTCAAGTTAGGAGTTAGGTAGTTAGGAATTAGTAGAAGTCAGCACATCCACACCAAGGAATAATACATTACACAAGTACACTGCAAGGTACACATGCACTTCATTCTCATCCATTCATTTCATGAATTATACAAACTAAATGTTTAAGGCAATATAACAAGAACAATATAAAACAAGCACAAGTAAGTGCATTAAAGTCTGATTCGTGCATTTATCTTATTTAGGTGATCAAATAAGCACACAAATCGGGGTATCCAGGTTAGGATACAGAGCATGAAGAAATCATACCGTTCATCGTCGATTTGGACTCACCGACTCCTCTTCGGTGTTCGACTAATCAAATCCTATCACATACATGCGATCGAGGGGTTGAATAACTATAATTAACTTAACTCGTTTCATCTTTTATATTTCCCGACTTATAGTTACTATGTTTTTACAATTCTTACACTTACACATTGTTTACTTACTCTTCATTACTTTTAAAACTTGTTCATACCCTCAATGACCTTTAAACGTCATTAGTCTTAATTACCTTATACCATCATTACCCATCAAGCCCCTACCTTAAAATGGCTTTAAAATGATTTCTGTGAAGAAAATGGGGTGGTCCGGGTTTGTGTCCAGGTTTACAAACCCGGACCAAGGTGTTTGGTCCGTCTCGGGTGTAATTTAAGTGTGGTCTGGGTTTTGGTCCTAGTTTGCAAACCCGGATCATTAGTTTGCAATTGTCTCGGGTGTGAAAATGGGGTGGTCCGGGTTTGTGTCCTGGTTTGTAAACCTAGACCACTCCTCTTTGTACTAGTTTCTGTTGCTATTTATGGCTGGTCCGGGTTTCTGTACCGGTTTACAGACCCGGACCAGTTGCAGTAATGTAAAATGTGTATGTTTTTTACTAAGTTTCAACTCCAAACTTCTACCAACTTCTTCCCCTACTTTCCTACACATAATCTAGCATGTTTTAACATTGATTAGGCACTTAAAGCTAACCTAATCCAACCTCTATAATACTCTGTCAACTTACAAATTTTTACTGTTGTTTTCCTCCTCTGTTACAGTTTTTCTTCTTCACTAATGCTACCGATTTTTTCTTTCTTCTTCCCACGAGCTAAATGATTCCCAATCTAGCATAACTTGGTTAAACACTTCCCATTACACCATTTCCAATTCTACTCAACTAAACCTCTTCCTCCTAAATACAACCAAAGTGAAAATCTCATATTTCCTTCTCTGAACACATCCATGTTCCTCTCTGTCAAACAGCACTTAAGTCCACTAAATTCCTAACCAAAATTTGACAGAGTTGCCCTACATTCCTAGGGATCCTCTCCACATCAATTTACTCATCAGCTCAGTTTACAACCTGCTCAATATATTCATTATCAATATACACACTAAACACTCATTTTATTCCTACACATACCATTTCTTTCCTCAAGGTTTATACAAACTTTTAAATGTCTTTTAAAGCTTAAAAACATTCTAGTATTCTTCCACATTATACTACTACTCAATACCATTTACAATACTCATTTCAAGCTACTAAAAATCTGTTACAATAGGCATACAAAAGCTACACAAGGTGAGTGTAATTTACCTTGTTCTTTCTAGCCTTTCTTTCCTTCTCCTTTCTTCCTTCCTTCTTTCCCTTGTTCTTGGTTCACCAATTAGGCAATTCTACAGCCCATATCCAAGACACTAATGAGTATCTAATTCATCACTTAAACCCTAGAAATTTACCTTAGAACTTAGAAGCATATATATAGAATTTAGGAGTGACTTTATCTTTCACTCACTAGATAGAGTTATTGGCTAGCAAGATGGCAATATTTCCAGCTCCAAGAAGAAGCCAAAACAGCTGGAACAACAAGGAACAAAAGCTCACATTTTAAGAATTCTTATAGTGCAATTAGGAGCTAGAAATGAGAGTTTTTCGGATTTCTTTTTACCTTAAACCAACAAGATGAAGAAGAGGCTTCCAATGGTGGTCTCAAACCTTCAAATAAGGAATACCCATGGAGATGGAATGGGAGGTTTTCGATTTCTTAATAGAGGAGAATGTTCTCCTTGACGAGAGGATTCCAACGGTATAATTTTTGTGGCTTTTGGACAAGGGATGAGTGCTCAAAGATAAGGGAGAAGATGGAGTGCTGGGTGGTTTTCTCAAATCGTCATGGGGCTGTTTGGGAGGAAGAAGAAAACCAGAGAGAGCAAAGAGGGAGTACGGTGGGTGTGTGAGAGAATAGGAGAGAGAGTTCTCTTTTGCTTTTAACTTTATTTATTTGTCTTTTAGTACATAAGAAGGAAAAAAAAGAGGGAGTGTGGGCTACACTACACAAAACGTGCCCAGTATGAAAATTAAGGAACCGGCTGCCTATTTACAAAGGGATGGGTCAATTTCTGTTTTATTACATTTACACCCCAGTTTTCCAATTTTTGCACTATTCACTCTCGGGACCCGTTTTCCGGAATTTTGTTGTTTAATTAATTTTATTGGTTCTAGACCTTCATTAATGTTTATTAATGACTATTTGGTTGACCAAAATTATTACGAGTCTATTGACCCGCTTAAAGTCACGTTTTCCCGGTTTCCTTGAAAAACACGCTTTAAGGTTCGTTTATGGTTTTAATCCATTTTATGGATCCGTTTTCTTCGAGAATCGTTTCTACATATTATTAGGCATGATTAAGCCTTAGGAATCCACCTAGGATCCTAGTCGAGGTCACATAACTCCTACGGTTATGTAACACTCGTTTTTACATTTTTCGCTTTTTAAGCATTTTCTTCTTTTCTTCACCAATATTCTCTAGGCACTATTAGAACCTTAATTACTTTATTACAATTATTTAATCACTATAACTAAGTTAGGGGTATTTCAATCTACCCCCCCTAAGGAACTTTGCCCTCAAAGTTGCTCAAGGTCGTAGGATTACTATATCTACCCATTCAGGCATGTCTAATGCCAAAGTCATACATTCCTCCTCCTTAAAAATTCCCAAATCCATTACACAAGGTCTCTACATACCATACCATGCAAATATACTACAATCACTCTGATCCGCATTACTACCAACCATCTAGTTTTACATTACAAGGTTTATACATACATACATACAATGCAAAGCTATCCCCAAGCAATGCAATACTCACTACGATTCTGCAGGCACTCAGGTCATCTAGACACAGGACTCCTCTACGTCCCGCTGCCCTTGAAATAATACAACATGATACACTACCACCGTTCTCCGGTATAAGCTTCCAACAAATCCTCATTCTCTAGTCTAAGGGAAATCCTTCCGCAACCACTAATTAGAAATCTATCTAAAACACGACAACTCCAAATTCCAATTTATGATCATTACATCTATCCTATGCGTGATTCTTGTGACCACTTGAGGGGAGCTTCAAGAATCATTCGACCCTAATATGATCAGCATCAGTGTTGAACTATCTTTCCACCCCAATTTGTGTTCGGTTTCCCTTGATCTGATCAGGATCAAGTTCGACTTCCCACATCAGTTTCGAACAATCAAATAATTCAATTATTTTCATTTTCTGTCTTTTTACTCTTCCTAGTCATTATTACAAATTCACACCTCTTCAAAGGATGGAATTCAGTCCATCAATCATCCTCAATCTACTTCCCAATACTTTACTTCGAGATTCAATGCCTATGGGCTCATTTCATCGACTTTTGCTGCTTTCATCCATTACTCTCCATCATCTCAACTAATCTAACTAAGAAATACAATACTTGTGGAATTTAGTCATCCTCAATTCACTTCCAATGACTTACCTAGGAATACACTACTCATGGGCTCCATTCGTCAACTACTCTCGATCATTTCGTACTACTTCTTTAAGGGATACAATACTTGTGGAGCTCCGTCCACTACTCATTCTCGATTGTCTCGAACAATCACCTAGGGAACTCAATTTCCTCTGGGTTCTACATCGGTTTTATACCGACTCATGCATCGTAATGCCATGTCTAACTTCAAATAGACATACACTATAGGGATTATCATTTCCCCAGGAGTTTCTCTACTCTTCTTTACTAATACTCTCATACTGGAGTTACAAGATGGGTATATTCATCATATGGTATTCGCATCTCTCGTGCCTAATTACCACCATTACAATGTGAATGAATACGTATGTTTATTTAACATAAGTACCAATCATCAAATCGATTCTCATTTATGCTATGCACATTATAGTTTACGTGTTTTATACGTGGAATTTACACTAAGCGGTTTTTTACTCTACCCCCCTTAAAAGGGATTACGCCCACGTAATCTACCATATGTTATCATTGAACATTGGCTCACTCAATTCGGGCACTCTGAAGCATTTTAGCTTCCCTACGGTTTATTATATAATGTACTCTGGTCAAAGGGTCTTAACCGTACTAATGGTTCAGTCCCTGCACCAAGAATTCCTATAGGAGTTTATTTAACTCATAATTAATTTGGTTCTAGCCTATCAGGCTTCAAGGCATTGATAGCCATTCTCTCATACTTACTAGGTACATTAAGCTCTTAGCTAGAGCCCACTATCTTCTGCTGCGCGACCCTGATAACCTTAGTGCTTAATTCGCTCTTTGGTTATTCCAGATATGCTACACATCGCCTTTTATCCCTCTATTATGGGAATAAGGTTTATTAAACAAGTGTGGTATTCTTTTACCGAGCTTGAACTCAATGAGTTTTAGATTTATAACCAGCTTTCTGGCAATCTATTATACATACTATTCGTACTCCCACGATTATTCACTAAGTTCCTCCGACTTATTGTCGGGCGAGGTTAAGTCACTACTTAGTTGTAGTGCTTCCTCTGTTGTCAACAACTTCTGAATTATACCAGTTCCTCTGGTTTAGTACAAGTGTTCTTTACTTGTATGACCTTGCATTTTCTATGCGTCAGTCCTAGTGACTTTCTTAAGTCTCCTTTCACTTTCCATTCCACTAGAATTCACATCTTGTGATTGTTAGTGTGTTTTACACTCTTCGTGCTTCTTTGGCCTTAGGCCGCACGGTCTGTTGTTAAGCTTGCTTAACTGGCTTATGCCATGTTCGTTGGTGAAACGAAGGATTTACCACAATTTACACTTTCCATATTCCTAGCTATCTCACTAGATCATTAGCTGCACAAGTGTAACACCAAAACACTCAGTCATACAGAGTGTAGAGGCGTAAACACTTGGTAGTAAATCTCTTATGTGATGGCAATAGGAATGAATACTTCTGCCTGTCATCTCATGTTTACAACTCCGTGTCATTGTCTAACTACTTCCTCATAGCGGTCGCTTGTTGCGCACCATATTATTACTCGTTATACAACATCGTTTTTACGGTCTCTGTTACTGTGGTAGCTTCTCTTTACTCATTGCCATTGTCGTTGGCACCATTTCCTTATGGTGTGAATACACCGAGGGTTTCATATGTTCGTGTGTATGACGGTAGTCGTAGCATACCGCAATGTTATTATCTTCCCAATTTTGAGATGTTTTATTTCAATTTAGGTTTCATGTGTAGGTTAGCTTACCTCTCATTACTTCATCATTTATGGTATAATTTTCCAAATATCTTGGTTGACCAAGGATGAAGTGATCTATTGGACCACTAACTCCTTTGGCTTTGGTCATTCGATGTCGAAATGTGTATTCACATTGATTGATTTGACGCTCACTTCCTTCTAAATCTTGGCATTGGATATAAGGTTTGGCTGTGCAGTTTTACTTTTGTATGTACACCGCCGGGACATCCCAAGAAAATTCAAGGGTTTTCTGGTCCCGTTCTCCAATTGGAGAGTATTCTATTACTGATAAATGAAATTTCTTGTAGAGAGGTTTATTTCCACCCATAAGTCTCATGACAAAGTTTACTATGCTAGTTTTTGTTTATATACTTCCGCCATTTATACAATGGTTCACCATATGTTTGGTTGCATATGGAGTATACTTACTCCTTCAAGTCTCTATGCTCTTTAAGCAATGTGTTTCTACAGTCCACATTATACACATTCTATATTTGCTTCTCAACTGACCCATCTTTGGTCTTCACAGTTGCTCTCAAAGCCTCTTTCTAGGCGTAGTGGTTTGGAAATCTCATTTTCTTATTCGATTGCCTCTTGGCAACAACAACATGCGTGAGCTTTGTTGTTATGGTAGATGGAAGCCTTTTCCACGGGTTCACATCATCACCACATTTAATGGTCTTCGGCTAACGAGGGGTACCTTCCCTCGGGTTTCTCGTAGTGTCCAAGTGTGGACTAGACCAGTGTTGGCATTATCACGATTCTTATGCCTCTGTGCTACCAATGCTACAGAAGGCATGAAGGGCAATTAAAAGCTTCGTCAACTGTATACTAGACTGATGCTCTAGTGATAGTGACACTAAGGTAGCCATTACTCCAAGCCACTTATGATGTTGAACTCAAATTGGGTGGTTCAGTTGTCGATGTATTTGTCGTATGAAGCAATATCTCTTGCAAGTCCTGTTAGTAATTAGTGTGGGTTTTCCAACCGTTTAAGTTTACATAACGTATTTGGTTTATGGCTTTTAAGTCAAATTGTTGCGTGATATGCTCTTTGCAAGCTGCTTATACATGTTTCCACTCCTTGTATACCCCATAGGTTGGAGGTATTACTCGGCTCCATGGCAAGTCGTGGCATCACGCTTCCGTTCATGGGAGGCCCTTTAGGCAATCTGGTGTTAATCAGTGCCTTCTTGCGGTTGAGGGTATTTCCTGTTAAGTGAAATCCCTTCGGTGTCCTATCCAGGCGTTCGTCCTAGCTCCCATGCTCTTGTCATGACGCTTTGTTCGACTGTTGTTAACTTAGACACCTTTCAAGGATTGCTCCTAGATGTTGTTGGTTATGCTGTTACATCCGGCTAGTGTTTATGACATGTTGTGTCCACTATACCGCCTTGTGGTATTATATTTGAGCTATCCCCTTTAGGGTTATAACGTCTCCCGTTCTTGGGTAGACCGTTTATACTTTCTCCTAGTGCCTAAGACTAGGTTTAATATCCTCTTCAATAATGGATTATACTTTACGGTACTCTTGTGATTGCTCTTGGGATCTTCGTCCCGTTGTTGGACCTCATTGTGTTAACGTTAGGCATTTGCCTTACTGTGTTCAGGCTGGGTATCCCTTCCAGCTGTCATATTTGTTTGAAGTCCTTGAGACTTATCCAATGTCTATACCTACTAGTTTGCGCTCTTTGCGCTTCCTAGTCCTCATTCATTATCTTCAGATGGATTCTCTGAGTCCCTTATACTCATTACTCAGCTGAGTTCCTTCTCCTTGATCGTCTGAGGTGTCCAGCTGTTCTAGTTTGAACTTACTCATGGTCCGTAGAATGGAGTTTACGACTTCCCGTGTTTCGTGCACTACATGTATACATACGTGGGGTACCTTGTTGATACGTTACCACTTACCCGACTATCTGTCAGGCCCACAAGCTCCCTCAGAGTGCGGTCATCCCACATCCCGTATTTGGGTACACTCGTAGTGCTCGTCACACGCCTAGGCGAAGTATTCTATTGCCAACTCCTCTTGTATCATTCCATGATACTCACCGTAATTCTGTTGGTTTGGTTTTAAAATCCAAGGTTTAAAAGAAGGGTTGTGGTTTGAAAGAAAATCTTGGGTTTTAAAATTATAGTTCGGTGTTAAAAGAAGTTCTTCATGGCGTGGCCATGTCTGGGGTCTTGACCAAGTCCAGCATCTCGCTGACTGGTATGTTCTTAATACAACGGTCGGGCCGTTAGGCCTTTCCAAGGTTCCATTCTTCCAGTTTTATAGGATGTGTGATCCTGTAGTTGCTTCTTTGCGGTCACGGTACATTACTAAGTACTTGTGGTGTGTTAGGGTTCCTTTACATGTCCCTGTTCTTACTGCACTTGTCGTGGCAAGTGCGTGGTACTAGTGGTTTTTAGGTAGACCTATACCGGTCACGGTATGGTTTCCACTCGTATTTGGCAACCTTGTCGACTCTTCCTTTGGTTTATTGATTTATATTTGGTTTACTCGATCTTTTAAGTAACTTCTCAGTGATCTTGACGTGATTGTCGTTGATCGGGGTATTTCTCCAACCCTTGGAGATCCTTATTTATTTGGTTTTGCGTTTTTCTTGTTGCTCATTCCCACACGTTTACCGTGGTTATTGAGCCTGAACTTGTTTAGGCACTACTTCCGTAGTCCTGTCGGATTATATCCCGTGAATGTTTTTGTAGTTGTCTGAGCTATGTCGGCCAGGTATTGTAACCTCTTTGGCGTTGTAGTTTTGGAGTCAACCACTCCCGACTATATCCTTAGTTAGCTAGCATACCATTGGTGGTGTTGTTTAGCTGTTACTGTCCCGTAGACTAGTGTCTCTGGTTTCGTTACTGTTCCTTCTTCAGCTCTGTTGCACGCTTAGTGCATCTTTTCCTGTTGCTGGTTGACTAGCTAGGTTTCGTGACTGCTAAGCATGTCGCCCCATGCTGTTGTAAGTTGTAGCTTCCTTATGGTTGGAGTACTCATTCTACCGCCATTAGGTGCGGGTATTGTTGTTCAACCAGGAACCATCTCCGGGACTTCCAATTCTTGGAATCTACTATATGTCGTTCTTGTTTCCGTACAATGATTTCACAACTGCCAGATCAGGTTTTCCCGAGTATGAGAGGACTTTCCTTCTCTCTGGCGTTCCTTCCGAAGTTATATAATGGGGATGCGGTGGGCGGGACTGATATTGCAGGTATCCGTTACACACCAGGAGTTCATAACTAGTGTATCTCTAACGCTATCACTCAGCCCTTAGCCCTAAGCTTCTTATTCCTAACTCCGTAATTTCTAAACTCGGTATTCCAGTCATCAGAGCGATACTTCGCTCTGATACCACTTTTTGTAACACCCCTACCGCTAATACTGTCATTACCGTCTACTCTCCTCGTACTTACATACCTTCGCAGCGGATACTTACTACACAACGGTGGGTGATACAACGCTGTTAGCCACCCTCGTGACTAACAAGGCCTACTACTACTTACAACATCGGTCTGATGGACCGGAATACCCGAGTACTACACAATTACATTACATACTCCACTTACAAACCGAGTACTACAATTCTCCATTCAATACAATACTCGATAATTACAATACAATATACCGAGTTTACTAAGATCCAAATCCAAATACAAATACAACAATTCTCCCAAGTTTATACATACTCATTAAGAGTCTAGCATCTACCCATTCCTCACAACTACATACTTCCCAAATACATAATGGTGTACCACTTGGTACACTTCTACATACAAGGCTACAAGCCTTATACCATTCTTTACTATCTACAGTTCACTCCTAACTATTTAAGCATAGCTGCCGGTCTTTTACTATGACCATATCCGCTTCGGGTACCTGTACAATAAAAACAGTGCCCCAAGGGGCTCAGCTTACGCTGCATATGACTTCCGCATACCCCGCGTACTAGCGAGGGTACGCCGACCACTTCATGCAGTTCATTTTACTCATACATACATACATGCTTTCATTCAAAATATTACAATACTTCACAAGGAATACACACATGCATTTCAGTACGTACAAGGAAGACAATACAAGTCAACCAATCATACTTACCTTCACGGAATTACACTTATACAATACATACACAATGCTTGTTAGCTTCTTTTACCCACCCGGGTAAATCGGGTGGTCATTACTCTTTTACTCAGGGTCAATGACTTACACCAGCCAATACCGTTACTCATACAATACTTACTTACTTACTTACTTACTCAAGTTAAGTCGTCGTGACCTCCGGGCAGGGACTACACCGTCCCACCACCGGGCTTTACTGTGGCTCACTAATCTAGGATGCTACCCATTTAAGGGGTTTGGTCCATTGAAAAGATTCAGGCCAGGAATCGGATCCAACCTCTTGTGTCTCCTCATCCTCACGCGTGGCCGAAACTATATCGGACTTCTACTCATTCCATTTTACTCAATTCTCAAGTTAGGAGTTAGGTAGTTAGGAATTAGTAGAAGTCAGCACATCCACACCAAGGAATAATACATTACACAAGTACACTACAAGGTACACATGCACTTCATTCTCATCCATTCATTTCATGAATTATACAAACTAAATGTTCAAGGCAATATAACAAGAACAATATAAAACAAGCACAAGTAAGTGCATTAAAGTCCGATTCTTGCATTTATCTTATTTAGATGATCAAATAAGCACACAAATTGGGGTAACCAGGTTAGGATACAGAGCATGAAGAAATCATACCGTTCACTGTCGATTTGGACTCACCGACTCCTCTTCGGTGTTTGACTAATCAAATCCTATCACATACATGCGATTGAGCGGTTAATTATCTATAATTAACTTAACTCGTTTCATCTTTAATATTTCCCGACTTATAGTTACTATGTCTTTACAGTTCTTACACTTACACATTGTTTACTTACTCTTCATTACTTTTAAAACTTGTTCATACCCTCAATGATCTTTAAACGTCATTAATTAAGTCTTAATTACCTTATACCTCATTACCCATCAAGCCCCTACCTTAAAATGGCTTTAAAATGATTTCTATGAAGAAAATGGGGTGGTGCAGGTTTGTGTCCGGGTTTAAAAACCCGGACCAAGGTGTTTGGTCCGTCTCGGGTGTAATTTAAGTGTGGTTCAGGTTAAGGTCCTAGTTTGCAAACCCGGACCATTAGTCTGCAATTCTCTCGGGTGTGAAAATGGGGTGGTCCGGGTTTGTGTCCTGGTTTGTAAACCCGGACCACTCCTCTTTGTACTAGTTTCTATTGCGATTTATGGCTGGTCTGGGTTTCTGTACCGGTTTACAGACCCGGACCAGTTGCAGTAATGTAAAATGTGTATGTTTTTGACTAAGTTTCAACTTCAAACTTCTACCAAATTCTTCCCCTACTTTCCTACACATAATCTAGCATGTTTTAACATTGATTAGGCACTTAAAGCTAACCTAATCCAACCTCTATAATACTCTGTCAACTTACAAATTTTTACTGCTGTTTTCCTCCTCTGTTACAGTTTTTCTTCTTCACTAATGCTACAGATTTTTCCTTTATTTTTCCCACGAGCTAAATGATTCCCAATCTAGCATAACTTGGTTAAACACTTCCTATTACACCATTTCCAATTCTACTCAACTACACCTCTTCCTCCTAAATACAACCAAAGTGAAAATCTCATATTTCCTTCTCTGAACACATCCATGTTCCTCTCTGTCAAACAGCACTTAAGTCCACTAAATTCCTAACCAAAATTTGATAGAGTTTCCCTACATTCCTAGGGATCCTCACCACATCAATTTACTCATCAGCTCAGTTTACAACCTGCTCAATATATTCATTATCAATATACACACTAAACACTAAACACTCATTTTATTCCTGCACATACCATTTCTTTCCTCAAGGTTTGTACAAACTTTTAAATGTCTTTTAAAGCTTTAAAACATTCTAGTATTCTTCCACATTATACTACTACTCAATACCATTTACAATACTCATTTCAAGCTACTAAAAATCTGTTACAATAGGCATACAAAAGCTACACAAGGTGAGTGTAATTTACCTTGTTCTTTCTAGCCTTTCTTTCCTTCTCCTTTCTTCCTTCCTTCTTTCCCTTGTTCTTGGTTCACCAATTAGGCAATGCTACAGCCCATATCCAAGACACTAATGAGTATCTAATTTATCACTTAAACCCTAGAAATTTACCTTAGAACTTAGAAGCATATATTTAGGGTTTGGGAGTGACTTTACCTTTCACTCACTAGATAGAGTTCTTGACTAGCAAGAGGGCAATATTTCCAGCTCCAAGAAGAAGCCAAAACGGCTGGAACAACAAGGAACAAAAGCTCACATTTTAGGAATTCTTATAATGCAATTAGGAGCTAGAAATGAGAGTTTTTCGGATTTCTTTTTACCTCAAACCAACAAGATGAAGGAGAGGATTCCAATGGTGGTTTCAAACCTTCAAATGAGGAATACCCATGGAGATGGAATGGGAGGTTTTCAATTTCTGAACAGATGAGAATGTTCTCCTTGACAGGAGGATTCCAACGGTATAATTTTTGTGGCTTTTGGACAAGGGATGAGTGCTCAAAGATAAGGGAGAAGATGGAGTGCTGGGTGGTTTTCTCAAATCGCCATGGGGCTGTTTGGGAAGAAGAAGAAAACCAGAGAGAACAAAGAGGGAGTACGGTTGGTGTGTGAGAGAATAGGAGAGAGAGTTTTCTTTTGCTTTTTACTTTATGTATTTGTCTTTTAGTACATAAGAAGGAAATAAAAGAGGGAGTGTGGGCTACACTACACAAAACATGCCCAGTATGCAAATTAAGGAACCGGCTGCCTATTTACAAAGGGAGGGGTCAATTTCTGTTTTATTACATTTACACCCCACAGTTTTCCAATTTTTGCACTATTCACTCCCGGGACCCGTTTTCCGGAATTTTCTTGTTTAATTAATTTTATTGGTTCTAGACCTTCATTAATGTTTATTAATGACTATTTGGTTGACCAAAATTATTACGAGTCTATTGACCCGCATAAAGTCTCGTTTAACTGGTTTCCTCGAAAAACACGGTTTAAGGTTCGTTTGTGGTTTTAATCCATTTTATGGATCCGTTTTCTTCGAGCATTGTTTCTACATATTATTTAGGCATGATTAAGCCTTAGGAATCCACCTAGGATCCTAGTCGAGGTCACATAACTACTACGGTTATGTAACACTCATTTTTACATTTTTCGCTTTTTAAGCGTTTTCTTTTCTTTGGTTTTATTTTCTTCACCAATATTCTCTAGGCACTATTAGGCCCTTAATTACTTTATTATAATGATTTAATCACTATAACTAAGTTCGGGGTATTTCATAACTATACTTAAAAGAAGGGCAAAAAAACAGCAAAAATATTCACTCCGATATTTCATCAAACACCTTGTGTGCATACATAATTTTATTAGTTTAACAACCAAATCTTTCAAAGATTTGATACACACAATAAATATCAGCATCCACAATCACAATGTGACAAGAATCTATCAATTTTAACAACACATTTACAATTTTTTAGTCAAAACCGAAACTAACAAATTTGGGGTTTTTTACCTTGTAGGTAGCTTCTGTTGTTGCTGCAGCGGCGAAGGCGAAGGCGGCGATGACCGGCGATGGCGGCGATGACCGGCGACGGCGGCGACGACCGGCGAAGGGGGGAGGAGGCGGGAGGAGGGCGGTGGCGGCCTCGTGGTGGTGGTCGATGTCGCAGTTTGAATCACCGGGAAAACAGAGAAGAGGGGGTTAGGGATTGACGACTGCGTACTGCGTCGGGGCTGGGGGTCTTTTTAAAAGACCTATTTCGGCGGTTGTTACTAGGAACCGCCGAAATAGGTCCTCCGTAGCTTTTAAAATTAAAAAAAAAATCTATTTTGGCGGTTCCTAGTCACAACCGCCGAAATAGACTACCAAATATATCTATTTCGGCGGTTGTGACAAGGAACCGTCGAAATAGATATTATTTTATTAGTTAAAAAAAATACAGAGGACCTATCTCGGCGGTTCCTTGTCACAACCGCCGAGATAGGGGTGCTGAAATAGGTCATTTTTGTACTTGTGCAAGTACATAGAATGATGTTGCCTTGAGAGCAGAGAACACTATTGTTGTCACTAAAGATTATGAAGAAGAGACTAAAGAGTTATTCTTAATTGATAGAAGGATTGAAAGATCATTTGGAAGAAAACCAATTGGATTCAGAAGTAAAAAAAATTAAAGGAAAAATAAGTGACAAGGAACCACAATTTTGCTTCAATTGTGATAAACCATGACATGTGATAAAGGGTTGTACATTGCAAGAAAGAGAAACCGAGAAAGGTAAGAAAAGGAAGTACAAAATGCTAGTTTCAGCCTAGGGATTGGAAGAATCTTACTCGGAGTCAGATAATAGTGGTAGAGCACATCTTTGTACAACAAGATATTATTATCATCGAGAAACGAATCCTTGTAGTCTTTTTCAATAAAAATCTTAAGGAATGATTTATTCATTCGAGTAGCGTGATCATGGTTAGATGGTTGACCATCTCCTTAATGCAAGATGTTTAGTATAAGTAATGAAGAGTGAGTATTAATGAATTTTAGTTTAGCATGTATGCAACAGAAATTTTACTTAGATCAAATATATGAGAATGCAAAATTCTTGAGTGCAAAAGGCATACATTCTATTAAAATCTTCCTACTATCTGGGACAAAAAAAGTGGTGACAAGAGTTGTTCCCAATGCCGTGGGGTGAACTCACTGTCTTCCTTCTCTTGGAAAGTTGCACCTGTTTTTCAATTGCTCGCCTTTTAGTAATCCTGCAAAACTAATACAAGCTGGTGAGATGATCATAATCCTCAAGACCTAGCATTAATTGTCTTCCTATGAAGGCCCGTCCACATCGATACAATTAGGTGAAAAGTCAAATCATGGATCCGGTAAACATAAGCAGAAAAATAATCTGTATAACTACTAGCTGAGCATGATTCTGGCCGGTCAAATAAGAGTCGTTGAAACAAATGTATTAATTAGAAGACATAATTTGTTGTACCAACAGGATAATTTTGCAAATCCATGGAAACCACAACTCTTTGAAAGCCTTTAAACATCATCTAGTAGACTATGAAGAAATGCCATTTGTACCACCTTATTTGAGAGGCCTTATACATAATCTGGAATGAATATTGAACTATTGACGTGCTCTTTTTCTTCTCTAGGTTTCTTTAACAAACCTTATCAATTACTTAGATTATATCGTACCTTTTCATCCATCTCATTTTCTTTAGTCATTACAAATTATTCATTGCCTTGAAAATATCCTTTTTAACTTTTCAATGATTTAATTAATCCTAATAAAAATAAGAGACATGTTTACAAGGTGGACTAGGATACCACTCAAACGCCAAGTAATGTTAGCAAATATATATACTAGCTACATTGTCTATCAAAACTTTGATAATGACCTTGTAGGCCATGGTTCAGTTCAGGAACACAAGATTCAGATTCATAATCAGTCAAGACCAGCATCGAGGTGGTACCGGTTCTGGTTTCAAATGTTATATTTGGCTTCGGAACCGATTTTCTACCGGTTCTAGGCGATTCTTAACCGATTCCGGTTTTTTTTTGTTCTAGTTCTGATTGTAAATTCGATTCCATTTTCGGTTCTAACTTTTAATCCGGCCAAACTAGTACTAGAGCAGTCACCTGGGTTGGTCGAAAGTCCAATGTAAATTTGCAAATTATATTAGATGACTGACCCAGTGGGGCAATCGCCTGGGTCGATTGAAAGTCGAATGCAAAATCTTAAACTCGACCAATGCACTAGGGCAATCGTCTGAGTCGATCACCTCCAAAATCTTCTTGTTTGCACCGAAATCTTCCCACATACTTAGAGGTTACAAGATTACACGAAATGAATTCACTCAGCATAAAAAATACTTAGAATTTGTGATTGAAACGCAATCTCATAGAATTAGAATAAAGAGAATATTATTAATATGAAATGAATTCACTACCTCATTAAAACCTTATTAGGTAAAAACCATTGAAAAAACCCTAGTAAGAAAATAGAGTATAACTACTAAGAGGTTAAAAGATTACATGAAAATAAAATTAATACTACTACATTCTAAAACGTTATAAGATAGAAGTCCTAAGAGATTCCACTCACTTCTTCTTCATTCCACACAAACCAATCATTATGGTGCCCTTCATACATTTGTCCTTGTGAGTGGGAACGTTTTTCATATAAGTCTCAAACATACTTCTCAACGTAGACCTTGACTGAGTCTGGTGCAAGACTTAATCTCTTTTCATCTAATACTTGTTTTCCTGCACTAAAAGCCGACTCGGAAGCAACCGTTAATGCTGAAACTGCTAGCACATCTTGTGCGATTCTTGCAAGGATTGGAAACTTGGCTTATGAGCTTACCACCACTTAAGAACATCTACATCAGCATCTTTATCATTATCAAAATCAAAAGTAAAAGTCAAGTTAAGATAATTGTCCTATGTACAAAATCCAGAACCTAGTTGACTAAACTTTTGTCTTTTCAAAAAATACAAGTAATCAAAGAACTTTGTTTGTTACCAGGGCGTGATGGTTTGGACAAGGAATCACCACCACCACCTGCATTAAAAAGATCGTCTAGATGAAACTTTGTAGTAAGCAGTAGCGGATCCAGAACTTTTGTTTAGGGGAGGGGGGCAAAAAAAAATTGACACTATTATTCTTTAAAACATTATGTTATTTTATATTTTTTTAAAATTTATAAGAGCATTTTATAAATTTTCAAAAGTTTCAAGGGGGCCCGGGCCCCCTCGGCCCCCCTCTAGATCCGCCCTGGTAGTAAGTTCATCATAGATGTCTCAAGATTTTATCAACCCTTTCAACATATTTCTCAACATATTTGGCTCGGTTTGACCACTCAATTAGGCCATATCATACTTTAGATTTTCAGTCATTTTAAAACTTTGTAACAGATGACTTTTCCATTCAAACAGACCACACAATGTCTGGACTTAACGATCTTAATATAGTGCAATTGCAGTTCAGAATTGTGCATAAACAACATTATAGTTTCAGGTTGATAATTCATGTGCTAAGAAGTTAGAATTTGCTCTTTTTTAACGGCTTAAAACATGAGCAAAACAGATCTTAAAGCAGGCTTGCAACAGTTCAAAAGTAGCAGCTACAAATGCCTAAATAACTTGGTCGAATTTCGACAGCATTGCTCTATATAAGAAAAACAATCAAACTAGTTTTGGACACATCAAAAATTGATAAAATTATGTCCATCCATCTCCTATGAAACAGCTACAAGAAATCTTGGGAGAAATGGGTCATACTTCCCTCAGAGGCAGAAGCAATTTTCAGGTAATTAATTAACGTCACAATGCCACAAGCACTTAATCAATTTTAAGATTTGAAATAGGCTTCAAACAGAATCTAACAGTCAGTCAAAACTGAAAACAAAACAGATCATATCATCCTTTTAATTACAAACAGAAACGACTTAACCAAGAAAATTTCAAGCGAGCAAACCAATCTTTCAAACTAAGTTAGCTCAGGTTTGATTTGTAGTTGTACTAATCGGTCATTTGTTTATCCAATTTGAGCTTGCTGAATACTAAAACTACAATTTTTTTGTCTAAGAGCGTACCTTATGAGTCCCTGTGGGAGAGCAGTCCCGGTATCACAGCCAACGTTTAATTAATTGGTTAACACTGCACCATGCCTGCATGCAAATACGCTTAATTAATTGGTTTACTCCTAAATTAAGCATTCAAGATTTAATTTGTTTCAATGCATGCAGTTACTACGACAACATCCCGTATTACATCACTGAGCTAGAGCAGAGAAGTGGATGTCCTTGCTAACATATCAAATTGATGATATGATGCACTATCGTCACAACACACTACTATAAATTAATCACTTCGCCCACCATCATCAATTTCATATCCTCCTGCTCAGAGTTTCTTCGTTTGTTCAGAGTGACAATTACAATCGATTTTGATCTTCTTTTATAATGTGTGGCGTTCTAGACCGATGTCGTCCACTAGTTATGCTTTGAATTACTTCGGTTTTCTGCCACAAAGGATTTGTGGGTTGATTCGGAGGCTACAACAGATTTCCTGGTCTAGGGTTTGGACGACTTAGGAAATCAACTAAATTTGAAGAATGAACAGACAGATTTACCTGATTTGGGGTTTCCTTCTTCAATCGATAACCTGAGTGTGGAGATAGATAGTGGTTGTATCTTACACTGGATTGTATGGGAGAGAACTGGATTATATTGGAGAGAGAACATACATACCGGCAGCAGCGGGAATCGAGAATGAAATACCGTTTGAGTGATTATTTAACCGAGATTCTTTAATACCTACTGCATAATGACCATGGGTATATTAATCAAATTCACGTAATGTAATATGGTAGAATGATATTTTATATATTCATTATTTACATGTTTATAATTATAATATCAATGTTATAATTTGGAGATGGCTTTTTGGTCTTTTGTTACTTATTTTGTCCTTTTATGTTTTATATTTTTATAAAACTTTAAAATGTTGTAGTTTATTAGATATAAGTCCAAATAACATAAATTTTATACCATTGTTCATCATAATTCGAGGTCTTCAAAATAAGATCAAACATGAATATGTTTTGATAAATTTTAAATTTTTTATTTTTTGTATGTACATATTTTTAAAAATTCATTGTGAATCTTAAGTTTAAGAAAATTGAATCAAAGGTTGATAAAAAGTGAATCAAAGGTTGTTCAAAAGTGAATCAGAGAGTTGCGTAAAAGTGAATAAAAGGTTTTAAAAAAAGTGAATGTCATAAATAGAGATTGTTTAACTAAAGTGATACTGATTGTTTAACTAGTGTGAATCAGAGGTTTTAGAAAAATGAATCAAAGGTTGTTAGAAAGTGAATCACAAGTTGTTACAAAGTGAATCAGAGTAATAAGAAAAATGAATCTCGTTGAAATACCCCTAACCACTAAATAATTAAATAATTGGAATTAATAGAGTTTTTGGGGGATTATGAAACCTTGGGAAAGCACATAAACACTTAGGCGTTAAAAACGCACCAAAACTCCTTAAGGTCAACAACGTGCGCTAAGTCGGACCTTAAGCTAACTATGATATATAAACTATAAAACTCATACCAAGTCAATTAAGGATCATTATTTGACCTTTAAAACATAGGACCTCAGCTAGAACTGAGTAAAAATGCAAAAGGTCCGGGAGAGTCGGCGCACCTCCCTTAAGCCCGAAAAGCCCCGGAAACACCTGAAAATGCTTTATAAGATGAAATAAATCATTACACTTCATTCCAAATGCACCATAACACTTTAATAAACATATAAGATGAAGCTCTCACGCCAAATTCTCAATTAAACGCAAAGTGCTCGGAGGAACCCTTGTGGGCCCCATAAAACGCCCGGGAATGCCCCGGAGAGGTGCCGAAGTGGCACGAACTCCTATATAATTCATTCTTAGAGTTCATACCATCATTATTCATCATTTTAAAGAGAATGCTCAAGCTACTTTTGCAAAAATACATAAAGTGCTCGAGGGAATTTCTTAACGCTCATGTTTTGGTCCGGGAGTGTCCCGGTAGCCCGGGAATTGTGTCATGAGTTGATATAACCCCATATAACTCAATGTAACACCTTAATATATCATTATTGACTATAAACAATGTTTATAAACACTTGGAACTCGTTGCGACAATTTATTTTCCAAAATATCCCTAGAGCACAAAAACGCACTTTCGGGTGCCTTAAAAACGCATTTTACGCAATTACCTTGAAGTTTTTGAGGAGCCACGAATTGGGAATCTTAAATGGGGATGACTTGACCATCTAAATCAATCAAAGCCAGTGCTAAACTCATAGCACAAGTAAGGCCAAAATTGTGGTCAAAAAGTACTATAAAATTCAATATTATCTTAATAACTTTCATCTTTTACCTTGGTATAAATGTACCAAATAAATGTTGTGACCTATAACATGTTACAATATGATCTTAATGTAATATAATGTGACAGGAATCAAGTTGAAAATCAACCCCACCTCATGGCACATGTGGCCATTTTTTATATGGTATTTAGCATATTAATACCTTATATTATGACATGAAACTTTGTGACTCATCTCTCCACATGTTGTATAATATAATGACAAGATAATACTAGTCCAAGTCAGCTCCTACATTGCCGAAAATCCTGCACAAAACAAGGTGAGATTAGCTTTTGAAAAAGAAATGAATTAACTAATCAAAAGTAGATCTACACCTAAAATACAAAGATGTTGCAATTAAACAATGACAAGGCAAATTAATTAACCTCCTTTCCAGCCATGGTGCGGTGAACCTACAAGAGGAAAGCAAGATTAGTGCACCATTGAAAAGGCTAAAGAAATACCTTATCTACCTTGTCATATTCCCATGTCTCCCACCATATAATTAAGTAGTTACTTTCCAACTCCTTACAACCCTTATTGCCGTATACATATTAGAATGGGGGGGGGGGGGGATGGTGTGATTAGTTTAGGGATTTTAAGGAAAAGAGAAGATCAAAAGCAACAATAATGCACATAGAAAATCAAAAGAATACCTACCTTTACCTACCTTGCTTATCTTCTTGTCTTGCATTAAGTTATTCAGCCACTCACTCCTCTTGACATGTCCAAAAATTATAGCTGTTATAGGAGACTCTTAGAGCCTGAAAAATCAAAGACAAATATTAAACTACAACATACCTAACTTAGTCAATATTACCTTGTTTTCCATGATTAATTTCAGCCACCCCTTTTCTTCCACCATGGCCGAAACATGGAGCTAGGATAGAGACTTTTGTAGTCCAAAAATCTGAAGCAAACATTGAATTAAATACTTACCTAACTTTAGACATAATCATGTCATGAATTAACTAATCAATTCCATCCTTTCCTTCCTAGCATATCTCACGGCAGCCTTGTCTCATTCTCTCATTTCCTTGCTGCAACCGAATTGGTAAGCTCTCCTTTCCTCCTTTCTTCTTCTTCCTTTGAAGCTCCTAAGTCCATTAATGGAGTTTTAACTTCTATCTTCATTTTTGTGTTAATTTCCTAGCTTTCTTCATCAAGTCTTGAAGCAAACATCAACCTAATACTACTACAAGAATTCGGCAAGCATTTGTGCTCCAAGAAGTTATCTTGAATCAACATTAAACCAAGGAGCATTCAAGGTTAACTTAAGGTATTTTTATGCTTGAAAATCCTTAAGGTTCTAATATATACAACCGAAAATTCTATCTTCTAAACCAATGTTTTCTTCATCAATTTTCATGAA
Source organism: Limonium bicolor (assembly GCA_023374045.1). Classification (NCBI taxonomy): domain Eukaryota; kingdom Viridiplantae; phylum Streptophyta; class Magnoliopsida; order Caryophyllales; family Plumbaginaceae; genus Limonium; species Limonium bicolor. The sequence continues at coordinate 315,439,916 of CM041778.1, read as the reverse complement.
GGAAAATGGATCTCCATCTATCCTAAGGTGTACCGAAATTATAAGGTAAAATACCTAAGGTAAATCCTTTGAAAACTACTTATAAATCTACTTAAGATCTTTGTTAAGATCTAACTCCTAACCCCTTCCTTTCATACATGAGAACTGAAATTGGAACATCAATTTCCATTGAAGGAAGCTTGAGAAATTCAAGAGGAGTTCAAGTACTTAATCATCCTTGATTAAGAGTAAGTTTATTAAGTTAATCCTTAATGTCTAAGCTTTGTTTAAGCTCATAAATTTCGTACAAAATTTTGTACACGTCTCCAATTAATTAAGGCCAAATTAATGAGGATATTGACCAAGAAAAATAATTATAACTCTTAAGCTAAAGTTGTTACCATAAGATATAACTTTATGTCACAAAAATTATTTATGAAGAGTTTATATTATGGTCGAATTATCAAGGAGGAAATTGCTCCATTTTGAGCTAAAAATATGTCTAAGACATTACAATAATTTTTACATGAGATATATGGCTCATATGTATTTATGTATAATTATTGCAAGTTATAAATCAAGTTTTAGAAACTATATGGCACCAAATAATTATAGCCGAGTACTATTGGTGAAAAATAAGTTTTAATGAACTATATATGTATATAAATTCATGGGTAAGTTAAAAATAATTACTAGTGTTTAAATGACTAGTTTAATAAGTTATGTGGTAAACGTGTGATTTTTAGAAAGTTTGAGGTAAGGTATGTGAAAGTCGAGAATAATATGGTCCTTGGCTTAATTATAATATAATATGGTGTAGGAATTAATATTATGAATTTTGGATGAATTAAATAAGTGTTTAGAAGTTAAAATAACAATTTATAAAGTTTTGGGGCTATTTTGTAATTTCTGGAAAGATTAGTGTAAAACCGAGAGTTATATAAGTTTCTAGGTATATTAATGTTTTAAGTATGAAATTTGACCTTGGTCAAAGTGTTGACCAAAAACTTTGGGTTAAAATGATTTATGACATAAAATATTAAGTTTATAAAAGTTTTAGGGTGAATATGTAATTTATAGAAAGTTATAAGTAAAACCGAATGGTATTTGGGGTTGAATCATAATTTAGAAAATTATTTGTGTCATTTCGGTAATTAAGAGAATTAAATAATTAAACTATATTTTATAAGTTGATATATAACTATTATAAAGTGTTTTGGGGTTAAGAATATAATTTTAAGAAATTATATGACAAAGCCAAAATTAATGTGGCCAATTGGTGATTTATAAAAGTTAAGGTGTTCAAATTAAAATTACCGATTTTATAAGGTTAAGTTTGAGATTTAATTGATTAAGGATTTAAAACTATGTAATATAATGTATTTTGGAGTATAATGTAAAATTTATGAAATAAATGAGGTTATAATATAATAACCGAAAAGTATAGTGTATTTATGGGATTAAAAATATTTGTAGGTCCTATATGGATATTTAGAAAAATTTAGAAAAGAAATTATGATTTAAGGATTTATGAAATTAAAACTATATGTTATACGAACAGTAGTAATTTATTTGAAAAGAAATAATATTATTTGGGGTTAGTTTGTAATTAATAAAAGATATGGGAAGAATATGCACATGCGTGACATGTAAATACAATTTGAGAATTTATTAAGTTGAAACGTCATTTAGACAGTTAAAATCATGTATCATAAATAATACACGTGTATAAAATATATACATTTAAGATTTTCAAGTAAATCAAAAGGAAATGAATATAAGGAATTTAATGTGTGAATACCAAATAATATTTGGAGTTATGGTATATTAAATATAAAGTTAAGAGAAGAATTAATTAACATGTGACCAATAAATGTCATTGATGAAACTGTAAATTGTTATGTCGTTTGGACAAATACATGTCATGTGAATAATACTTGTTAACACAAAAATACATTCAATGAAATTATGTAAGTTAAGAGAAAACAATTGATGCGGTATATAAGATCATGGAGGTAATTAAAAGAGAATTACCATACAATATAAGTCTTAGAAGTAAAGACTATGATGGTTTAAATTATATATAGGTAAACCGTAAAAATAAATAAGGTTAAGAGGTTAAAAGAAATTATTTAAGCGTTAAAAATAAACCTCACATGAAATAACGAATACGAGGACATTTCATGATACGATAAAATCATTATACGAGAGTAATATAAATTAACACTCTTAGTTAATCCTATTTTAGGACTTTGATTGGCTAGACGTTGACCGGAATTAATCGAGTACAGTCTTTGGTGAACGGTATGGATTTCTTGCAACCTGTTTGCTAACGAACTACACCAGCTTGTGTGCTATCTGTTGTGTGAAATAACGACCAAGATAATTACCTGTAAAATGTTGTATTATTCTTGTGCACAGTTGTGTTATTTTATGTACGTGAACGATTCTAACTGTAACGTGTATGTTCCACGCATACAACACTACATTACCAGTGGATTAAATACTTACGTATTATTGTACCGAGAACTTGTACTCAAGTTTCTCACTAACTTCCTTTATAAACAACGTCGTTGTCCTTAAGCGTGCAACTGACAATACACAACTGTGTGCTTGTTTAACGTCCTTGTGTGACATCTAACATATTCGAAGCTACGAAAAGCGAGGAGCCCATATGTTTCAGGCCATGCATGCAATTATAGAGGCTGTACCTGTTGCAGGTCATCCTCAATACAGTATACGTCATGACGGTGGTTTTGGGTGTAGAATTTGTCCACTCACCGGGTTCGTACCGGAACATTCTTGAGGTTGGGAGGAAGGCTACGTTTCCCCCGTTGGGCTAAATACCCGTAATATCTTGTGGTGGGAGAATACTACATTCTCCCGTTGGGCTAAATACCCATATACTTATAATAAGAGGCAGCTACACTAATCTCGGTTGACCGAACCTTTTCAGTACAGGAGTTGACTACGTTCTCTCCTGCGGGATTTATTACCCGACCATTAACGCGAGAGTCTTATCTCGTCTGAAGGGTTTATCATACCCGTTCCAAAATTAAATTACTAACTTGACCTCTGCTCTCATTTCTCATTGTGTTGTTATTGACCTTGTATGGCTACTTGTGTGATTTATATATGATGCATGTTTTCAGTGTTTGATAAAAATGAACTGCATGCTTACGACCAAGTAGTTGTGCGTGGCCCGCTAGCTTATGGGCTACACGGGTTCATACCAGCATTATTTGCTGAGCCATTTCGATGGCAATGTTTTTCAGGTACCCGAAGAAAGAAGAGATTACCCGACCGAGTGTAGGTGGGGTAGAATTAAGACATGGGATTATTACTATCGGTATCATTTTACAGTATTGTATTTCTACTATTAGCTTTCTTTATTTAAGCGGTTTGTATTCAGCGCTCAGACTGTATCGTTTGTAAGTTATTTTGGAGTTAGCCTTGTTAGTCACATGGGTGACTAACGGCGTTGTAGCACCACCCGTTGTTATGTATATATATTCCGCTACATTTCCAGTTATCTTTGGGAGCTATCATCGTACAGGTTGTGGAGTTTCGGGTTGGGGTGTTACACTCGTAAGCATAGATTGTTTAACTAAAGTGATTAAGAGGTTTAAGAAATATGAATTAGAGGTTTTTATAAAGTGGATCATCGTTTAAGAAATGTGAATCAGAGGTTTAAGAAAAGTGATTCTAGTAAATAAAAATTGTTAACTAAAGTGAATAAGATGTTTAAGAAAAGTGAATCAAAGGTTTTTTAAAGGTGAATCAAAGGTTTAAGAAAAGTGAATTTTTATTTTAATACTAGTAAAGTTAATCCTACCACAAACTTATGCAAGTGTGGATTTTAAGGTGTTTGGGGTAGGGTAATCTTTTTGGTATTAGTCTACACTTTATATTGTCATTACTGGCTTGACATGTTTTTAGGGGCTATGGTTAAGGGTTAGACCCTAGACCTTGCACTACAAACCATAAAAATGTCTTTGATGTTTTTAACTTTCCTATGGTGGTTTTTAGAGTGTTTGGGGTTATCATTCATTTTGTTAATGAATAAGGTTCATTTTATTATCAAAGAAGATTCATTTTGCTAATGAATAAGATTCACTTTACAAATACCTAATATATACTCATTCAAAAAATATAAATTTTAAGTTTATCAGAATATATCCATGATGCATCTTGTTTTGAAGAGCACGAAAAATGATGAACAATGATATAACTTTTTTATTTTTATACTTTTATTTTATAAATTATAACATTTTGAAAAAAAGTGGTTTTTCTCTCGTACTAATAAAAACTACACTCATTTCCCCAAAAAAAGCTCCGTGTATACGCACGCTCTACTACTGTTTTTTCTTTCATTTATTTTTTTTATTTATTTCCCAACCACACATCTCCCGTGCAGTTTTTTCTCATTCAATTTCTTTTGTTTTTCTTCTCTTAATTTTTTTTCCTCCAATCTTTCGTTGACACATGACACTCTCCATATTCTAATATGGCTTCAGGTTATCAATACTGATTTAATATTATTCAAAAAATTTAAGTAGTAGAAAATTTATAAGAATAATTGACTTGTTTTTAGGTTCTTCTAATTATGAAAAATAAAGTTTATTAATTTTTCTATAATAAATATATTATTTTTTACATATTTTCAAATTAATATATAGTTAAAAATTATATTTATCATATAACAAAAAATAATATTTTACCAACAGCCTAGTTCCCATGGGTAAAGTGTTATTTTCATTACCTACGTCCGTGGGTATGTGTGATAAAGAGAGAGTTGTATTACATACTAGGTTGTCCATACGGTCAGTTAATTCGGTTATAATCGAAAACCGATTTTTTTAGTTTTTTTAACAGCTTTTCATAACGATTTTTTAAAATTTTGGTTTTCGATTGATATATTTTTTCAATTAAATTTAAATATATAAATATTAATGAAAATTGTAAGTTTTCTTTTAACAATTTTGGTTAACCGAATTTATTACGGTTAACCACAACTAATTCGGTTATTAAGTATGAATTTTTTTTATTTTTGGTTAATTCGGTTTCGATTAATTCGGTATTGAATTGAATTTCGGTTATAACTGAAATAACCGAAAACCGATTTTTTTTTTCAAAATTCGGTTTTTGGTTAACCGAATGGACACACTTATTACATACGAAATAATTCCCGTTGCATATATACCCCATAATTTTGCGGTTCTTATTCTTACCCATGGCCTAGTTCCCGTGGGTAAAATTGTCCACATTGTTGGGCAAAATAGTGGTGAGACTATCTTGCTAACTATGGGCAGTGAACCCAATCATTGTAGTACAACAAGGTCGTATCCACAGGGAATTCGTAACTATCTAGCTAATTATAAGCTTAGTAAATGTGCAAGAGGATATATACAAAAGTGCATAAATGTAAATTATGGGTTTTGGGTTGTAATTGGAGAAATAAAGAAAAACAGTAAACACTAAACTAACTATCTAGGATAGGTGTAGCCCGGGATGGATATTTGCACCCGTCCTCCCCTTACTACCGATTGTCGAACCTCGAACTCATAGCTAAACCACGGGAACGCTTAATTAATTAGCAACCTAATCTAGGCCTACTAATCCTAACCAATTTAATTGAGACTTCTCATTTAGCTAAGCCCTGAGTCAATCGATAGCACTAAGCTCAAGTTCCACTAAAGTTGCAATGTAGTCTAATCTCAAAATCATCGAAATCAGAGTACACCGTTTTAGTCTCTAACAGTTTAGGTTTCTATCTCTGAATAACATTTTGATAGAATCCCACAATAATGCTAAACTAATAGGTAGGCCAAACAAACCAATTTAACACATAATTGATAATTTGGGTAAAACCCTAAACTACTCCTCAAATCATGAGCAACAAGTTTAAGAATCATAAATACCCAATAATTATCAGTATTCAGCACAAGAACCAAAATAAAACCATAAATGAGTGCAAGAATCTACAATGGAGTTTAGGGATTTGGGGACAAAATCCCCAATCCCTAGCTACAAATGATTCTACACAGCCATATGAGAGAAAATAAAAGAGCAAGGGATAGAAGTAGCCATTAATGGAGCTTGGAAGGAGGTGAGCTTCTCTTCTCTTCTCCTCCATTCTCTTCTCTTCTTCATTCTTCTTCTCTTCTCCTCTTCTTTTCTCCTTTAGAATCGCCCTTCCTCTCTGTTTTTGGGGCGGAACTCGACTGAATGAAGAATGGGGAAGTTTTCCCCGAAATTCCCTGTTTTAAAACGCAGATGTGGGCTAATTTTCGACCCGACCGACCCACCCTGGGTCGATCCCGTGGGTCGGTCGCGTCCAGAAGCAATTTCAGGGCCGAAAACGCGTTTTTTTTAAGTCCGACCGACCCAGACCTATGGGTCGGTCGATTCCAGTAGATCGGGGATGAAAATCGCGTCTTTTTAAGTCCGGCACTCTTCCCGCTTTTCGTTTGGATTCCCGTATGCTTTTCTTCCAGACCACCGATCCGACCAAGACCTATGGGTCGGTCGATGCCAGTAGGCTAACTTCGAAATGTTGTATCTTCTTCGTTTAAGCTCCGATTTTGGATCTGTTTGCGCCCACGCGTTCCTCTCTTTATCTACTTTACTCCTATCTATGTTATTCCTCCTGTTTAAACAATAAATGTGTAAGATACCAATAAAACACAAAACTAGAGGAAAACAAGCCAGAGTGGAGAAATGAGCATGAAACGTGTTGATTAAACATATGAAATACACCCCTAAAACATGCTCATTTAGACACTCATCACACCCCCACACTTACCTTTTTGCTTGTCCTCAAGCAAAACCAAGCCCCCAAGCAAGTAAGGAATGCTTAAGACTAACAAATACTAACATGAATTGTAGGATAAGAGAAGAAGCAAAAAGTGATTAAAACCTTTGAGGAGTGTGAACCATCTCTTAGTGGTGGCATGGGTGTGCTTAGGGGAAAAACAAAAACTAGAGTTTCAAGGTATGATCAGGAGTGCTTCAAAGTTCTAAAGATTAGGTAACTTGGAGAGCTTTTACCAAGGCCAACTTCTCTCAAGAATGGGCATTGAGAAGAAAACAAAAGGAAAATAGATTTATGCATTTATTTCACTTTTGCATAAGAGATGAGGAGATAAAATTTTGGCATCAAGCCTTTGCATTTAAGAACATTCAACTCTCATTCTTGGTTACCAATGGCGTCTCACAAGTCCCTTAAAGGATTTTCACGAAGAAGCACCCCTTAGCAATCCCTAAGAAAGAAGACAGAAGGAACCCCAAAGCAATAAAAATCCAACCATATAAGATCACTTGGCCACACCGCATGTAAAATGCTCCTCAAAATCAATCAAAAAGAAAAATTTAAGCATTTATCCCACAACTCATAATAGTATTTGTTCTTAATGAGAACAACTCACAACACAAGGGTCCAAGTTTTTTATTTTGGACAATCGCAAGATAAGCATGAAGTATTAAGCATTTAAGCACACAATTCACCGAAAAGTCACTCCCCTACACTCAAATTGAACAATGTCCCCATTGTTCACCAATCAAAACCGGGGAAGGTTCCAGAAGACCTGTGCGGGAAGCAGACAAAAGGAAAATCACACGGGACACAAACAAACAGTATAGCACTGAAGCTATCCCCAGATTTGCAGATTCAAAATTAGAGAAGAGAGAACGAAAACTAAAAGAAACTAGTACTCCCCTGAGATTGATATTGCTATCAGTTTGTAGAACTCCCCCACACTTGAGCTTCAGCCTCAAGTAGCGTAGCTTAGTTGCGGTGTAGACTGAAAGTTGCACCCGCATAGAACACTAGAAGCAACCAAACTACAACTGGAGTTAAGGGTTAGCAAAAACAAAACCAAAGGAGAACGAAAACAAAAACAGGAAATAAAAATAGTGGAGTCGTTGTGGGAAAATATTAAGGGGTGAAACGAGTACTCCCCGATAAGATGCGGATGGAAGATAGGGTGCCCGCACAATTGCTAGTGGGAGGGGTCGTTGAGGTGCTACCTTCAATCGTTGGAGATGAAGGTCCTCTTGGAAAATTTCGCCAGAGGTTCCTTTGTAAGTGTTCCTAATTCCATCCCATTTTCAGAGGGGCTTACCTGTTTCCAAAATATTCACAACACAAACGCCACCAATTGGGAGTAAAAAGGCAAGTCCAAAGAATGCCAAAATAGCCCATTATTGAAAACAATGCAAAATCTAAACTAACAGAATTTAAAAGACAAGACACGAAATGAAATCCGGGTTGCCTCCCGGTAAGCGGCCCTTCTTTAAGGTCTTTGGCTAGACCATACCACCGTGAAGTCATCCGGGATCGAATATGAACGTTGAAGTCGGCTTCAACGGGTGGGTTGGGCGGGCATCATCTAGCAATGAAGAACGACCCGGATCAAAAGGAAATGTGGCCTCAACACTTAGGATGTGAAAGTGTAAACTCCACCGATCGTTCATCAGGTGGAAGTGTTGAGGTGGGTGATCCTTGGTATGAGGATCAAACTGTGGTGGAGCCTCCTCTTCAAATTCAAGGATGTAAACATCCTTATCTTCAGTGAGTGGTGCAGGGAGAACTCCGGAGCGGACTTTGTCTTCAATCTTTGGTCCCGGATCAAATGGGAAGGTGGCCTCCACACTTAGCGGGTGTACTTTGAGCTTCCACCCAACTTCATTAGTGCACGGGTGGGGCCTTGATCCTTCAAATGAAGATCAAAGTTAGTGGGCTCCTCCTCCTCAAATTCAAGGATGTAGACATCCTCGACCTCGGGGTGAGGCTCATAGGAAGAGCCGAGGTGGACATCAACTTCAGAGGGGGAAGGCTCCTTGAAGTCGGTGGTGGTACTCTCCTCTGAGGAGTAAGAGGGAGACAGTGTCTCCTCCTTCTCAAAGTTGAGGATGTGAGCATCCTCGTGATCTTGATGGAGCACGGAGAAGGCGGGGAAATATTGGTAGCTGACTTTAGAGGGAGAAAGCTCCTTGAAGTCAGAGTGGAGACTCTCTTCTGATGAAGTGTCTTCATATTCAAGCCGGGGGTGGAGTGGTGCTGGGCTTTCAGATTCGCACAGGGGAGGAGTTGAAGAGTAGCTCAAGTCCTCAGCAGGCTGTTCCGCATCATGAACTGTTTCACTCTCAAGTTGTTGCACAATCTGATCAATCTGATCTTGAACATTCATGTTGAAGGTATCTTGCTTCATGGTAAAAGTATCTTGCATAGTCGAGTTATGCTTGCAAGAAGAGATAAGATCAGACATGAGCTCCTCCAAACTGGGTGAATCAACCTCTACTGTGATCTCAGGACAGTGAGCGCTCTCGTGGTCTCCTCCACACTCTTGGCACACAAGCCTCCGGTAGACATATGAGTTGAGGTCCTCCATTAGAGCTCTCAATTCTGCCATTGTTATTGGACATTGGGGGCTCTCATGGTACTCTCCGCACCTTTGGCATACACTCCAATAATCGGTGTTTTGCTCGGTGTAGTCGCCATGCCAACCTTCTGCTGGGGGAGTGACAGATGGTTCGAAGTTTTCCATAAGAGCTCTCAATTCTTCCATTGTTGTTGGACATTGGGGGCTCTCATGATATTCTCCGCACCTCTAACATACATCCCATTGATTGTAGTTCTCTGCGCCATAGGAGTAACGTACCAACCTCCTGCTTGATCATAGTGACCATCCATCAGAATTAAGTACCTAAAAAAAAGAAACAAAAATTTATACACAAAATGGGCAAATAAATGAAATGAAAATCTGCACAAAAACTAAACAGATAATAAACCAGATAGTTGGACCGAAGTCCCCGGCAACGGCGCCAAAAACTTGTTGGGCAAAATAGTTGTGAGACTGTCTTGCTAACTATGGGCAGTGAACCCAATCATTGTAGTACAACAAGGTCGTATCCACAGGGAATACGTAACTATCTAGCTAATTATAAGCTTAGTAAATGTGCAAGAGGATATATACAAAAGTGCATAAATGTAAATTATGGGTTTTGGGTTGTAATTGGAGAATAAAAAAGAAAAAGAGTAAACACTAAACTAACTATCTAGGATAGGTGTAGCCCGGGATGGATATTTGCACCCGTCCTCCCCTTACTACCGATTGTCGAACCTCGAACTCATAGCTAAACCACGAGAACGCTTAATTAATTTGCAACCTAATCTAGGCCTACTAATCCTAACCAATTTAATCGAGACTTCTCATTTAGCTAAGCCCTGAGGCAATCGATAGTACTAAGCTCAAGTTCCACTAAAGTTGCAATGTAGTCTAATCTCAAAATCATCGAAATCAGAGTACACCGTTTTAGTCTCTAACAGTTTAGGTTTCTATCTCTGAATAACATTTTGATAGAATCCCACAATAATGCTAAACTAATAGGTAGGCCAAACCAACCAATTTAACACATAATTGATAATTTGGGTAAAACCCTAAACTACTCCTCAAATCATGAGCAACAAGTTTAAGAATCATAAATACCCAATAATTATCAGTATTCAGCACAAGAACCAAAATAAAACCATAAATGAGTTCAAGAATCTACAATGGAGTTTAGAGATTTTGGGACAAAATCCCCAATCCCTAGCTACAAATGATTCTACACAACCATAGGAGAGAAAATAAAAGAGCAAGGGATAGAAGTAGCCATTAATGGAGCTTGGAAGGAAGTGAGCTTCTCTTCTCTTCTCCTCCCTTCTCTTTCTTCTTCTTCTTCTTCTCTTCTCCTCTTCTTTTCTCCTTTAGAATCGCCCTTCCTCTCTGGTTTTGGGGCGGAACTCGACTGAATGAAGAATGGGGAAGTTTTCCCCGAAATTCCCCGTTTTAAAACGCAGATGTGGGCTAATTTTCGACCCGACCGACCCACCCTGGGTCGGTCGCGTCCAGAAGCAATTTCGGGGCCGAAAACGCGTTTTTTTTAAGTCTGACCGACCCACCGACCGACCCAAACCTATGGGTCGGTCGATTCCAGTAGCTCAGGGATGAAAATCGTGTCTTTTTAAGTCTGTCCGACCCACCGACCGACCCAAACCTATGGGTCGGTCGATGCCAGTAGGCTAACTTCGAAATGCTGTATCTTCTTCGTTTAAGCTCCGATTTTGGATCCGTTTGCGTCCACGCGTTCCTCTCTTCATCTACTTTACTTCTATCTATGTTATTCCTCCTGTTTAAACAATAAATGTGTAAGACACCAATAAAACACAAAACTAGAGGAAAACAAGCCAGAGTGGAGAAATGAGCATGAAACGTGTTGATTAAACATATGAAATACACCCATAAAACATGCTCATTTAGACACTCATCACACATCACCTACGAATGAAGTCATGGGTAAAACTTGCCCAGGTTACCTATGGAATTAGCCATGGGTAAAAGTTAACACACATTCTTTAATACCTACGGCATAATTCCCGTGGGTATATTAATCACATTCATATTATATGCTAGTATAATGGTTTTTTTATGTTCTATATACTTAATAATTACATGTTTATATTCATAATATCAATTTAATATTATCTAGAAATTTTAAATAGTAGAAATTTTATAAAAATAATTAATGACTTATTTTTTGGGTTCTTATAATTATGAAAAGTAAACTTTATTAATTATTTTGTAATAAATATGTTGTATTTTTTGACATATTTTCAAGTTGATATATATAATTAAAATTTATATTTTATCATATAACAAATAATAATATTTTACCTAAGGCGAAGATCCCGTGGTAAAGTGTTTATCTTCAATATCTACGGACTACGCTCGTGGGTATGTGTGATAGAGAGAGAATTGTATTACCTACAAAATAATTCCCGTTGGTATTTATACCCCATAAGTTTACGATTATTATTCTTACCTACGGCCAAGTTCTCGTGGGTAAAAGTTTCCCAGATCACCTACGGATGAAACCGTGGGTAAAACTTGCCCAAGTCACCTACGGAATAAAGTTGTGGGTAAGTGTTGGCTCCAATTGTTACCTAGTTTACGTACGGATATGTGTCGTGGGTAATTGTCTCCTCTTACATTGAGTTTACCTACGGGTTTGTCCCGTGGGTAAACGTTGCCTTCAAATTTGCCTATGGAAATAGACCGTGGGTAAATGACGCAGGTTAAAAATATGTAAACGACACATTTAATAAATAGGCTTTTGGTGTTGGATAGTTTTATCCAGTTTACCTACAGATGTGTCCCATGGGTAATTGTTCGCTTGAGTTTACCTAAGGATGTGTCCCGTGGGTAATTGTTACCTTGATTTTACCTACGGATGTGTCCTGTGGGTAATTGTTACCTTGAGTTTACCTACGGAACAGTCCTGTGGGTAATCGTTGCCTCCAACTTTACCTATGGAAATAACCTGTGGGTAAATATTACCGCCAATTTACCCACAAAACAGTCCTTGGGTATTGTTCGCGCCACAGGGGTCCCCTCTCCCGTGTGACTGCCCATGTAATTTACCTACGGAACAACCTGTGGGAATACTTTTCCGTGGGTATTTTATTGGGATACACTTTCTTCCCCAACCCATAGCTATTCCATTCCCTAACCCATAGCTATTCCGTGGATAATCTATGGTTAAATGCCTACGATTTACCTCTCGTGGGTAAATTTCCATGGGTAAACAACAACTTTTCAATAGTGTTAGACCAACTAATATTACTTGTGGAACAGTTGCAATTCAATAACTCAAAGGAAATTTAGTAATATGCAAACAATTCAGTCATCATATCTTGAATAACCCCATCGATCCCACTTACCCCCTTATTCTCAACCCAAACATTAAAAATATAGATGCATTCTTGTATGACAAGATGTATATTAGGTTCATAAACCAATGAAAATATTTTGGTTTCATTATCAAAACATTTAAAGCATCACACACAATCATAGCACTAGTCCAAAAATCTTGAGTCATAAAATCTTGTCTAGATTGAAAACTAATAGTGTCATAAACATGAAATAAAATGGCCTAACGCTTAATAGTTTTGTTGAACAATTCATATGTAGATTTCCATCTAGTTGGGGTATCAGGAGAAAAATGGTGAGGCCGTATATTAGCTTGCTCACATAATTTTTTTTTATTTTTGTTTAACTGGATGTGATTTCCTAATTTTTCTCATAACAAGTCTAAGTGTATCTATTGCAGAAGTAAAATTACCTAAACCATCTTGAACACACAAATTTAAAACATGCGCACAACATCTAACGTGTAAAATCTTCATCATGCAAGAGTTTTGAGTGCCGGATTAGTTTTTAAAAAATGTGCGCACTAGTGTTGTTAGAAGCATTATCTAAAGAAATGAAGAACAAATTTTCTAACAATTTCCATTCAGATAATATAGCAATCAACTATTCAGGCCGGTGTGAGCATCATAAAAAATGTCAAAAGCAATAATATGCTTTTGTAGTGTCCATGTATGGTCAATCTAGTGAAAAGTAACACAAATAAACGCCTCATTAGTTGTATACGTCCACATATCACTACTCAAACTAACACAACCACCAAAATTATCTATCATTTCCATTAATATTTTTCTAGTGTTACCATGCTGTGTAAAAGCTTTACGTTTAAGTGTGTTTCTAGGCACTCTCCTATATTATAGTTGTAATGTGGTGCAAACTAAATGTTCGAAGTGTGCGCTTTCACTAAAATTAAACGAAAATTTTCAGCAATCATAAATCTATCCATATTGTCAATCATTCTTTCTTTATCGTATCAAATAAACCTGGATCAGGTTGTGTTTGGTAAACCCGGTAAGCTAAGTTTAGCCGCTACTCCCCCCCCCCCTGAAATACCCCGATTTAATAAGATTTATATTAGCAAGTTAAACATCACCTATGTGTTTAATAATATTTTTGAAGAGTATTAATAGAGCTAGGAGCTCAAAAGTTGAGAAGAAATTTACTTAAGACACATTTTGGCCTTAAATAGCATTTTGGTAATTTTGTGTGGTTTGAAATACCTTGAGGTTAAAAGATGATTTATAACCTCCAAGTAGATACGTTTAAATCTATTTGAATGATTGAGAAGAGATTTGAAAAGAAAAGTCATGTTTGGTTAAGTTTGGAGATTTAAAGGCTTAAAGCACGTTTTTGCCTAAAATGGTAAAAACAACGTCTTGTCCATTTATGGAAAATTATGGGATTTTAAAAGTTGAGTTTAAAATGATATTCTAAATAGTTTGAAGGGTCTTGTTTTAATTACCAAAGATAAATTGAAGGCATGTGAAAGTCACATGCCTATTCATCACTTAAACCCTTTTTTCTCTCTCTCCTTCTCATTTTCTTTCACGTTTTGCTCCCAACACTCCCTTCTGTTTGAGAACGACCAGCAACACCACCAGCAAGGAGAGACCTTGCTTTCTTCATCTTTCCACCCTAAATATTCATCCAAAGTTGATTAGTAATGGTTGTTGACAACTAAAGACGATTTCCTTCTTCTTCAAGCTTCAAATTGAGCTAGACACCTCCATCTTCTTCTCCACCATTGTTACTATTCATATCTGGTAAGGTTTTGTTGATTTCACACTCTTAAACTCGTTTTTAGGCTTAAGGCCTTCATTAAAGCTTCATATTATGTCAAAACCTTGAGTTTAAACCACTTATTGTGGGTTTTGGTGAAAGATAAATTTTGAGTTATTTCCATGGCTGTCTATGGACGAATTTGAAAATTAAAATTGGTGTTTTGTGGTTATGAAGTTATTATTGTGGTTTTAAAGCTTGAATGACATCAAATGAGTATATAAAAAGGAATAATAATGAGTTAGAAGTAATTTGTGAGCTTCAAGGGTTAGATATGCGATGTGAACTTGATATGAATGGCATGAAGCTCCTTAATGAACTAGTAACATTGATGTGTATGTTGTTACATTACTTTAGACACCGGTGAAGGCTGTTAGCACTGGAGAAGCGGACTTGGAGCTTGAACCCAAGCTTGAACATTAAAAAGGTAAACCTAAGACTATCCATGTGTGTGCCCTAAGGGGATGTGTGATATAATCTATCCATGATTCTAATTGATGATGTGAGTATTTGAGCCACCACTTGTGGTCAAGAGAATGCGAAGGTGTACGTTGGACCTTTAAGTGGTCAATGAAAGGAACTATGGTATTAGTGAGATCTAGGTGACTCCTAATGGTGCAATTGATGAATGATGATGGATGATAATCCTTGATGAACTGTTGTGGATGAATGATTTTTGAGAAATTATTATGAATGATGCTATGTCAATGAATGAATGCTAGGAGAGGGAGACAGACCCTTGATATCCGGAGGCTATGTGTGCCATGGATAGTTGAAAGGAAAAGGAAGACGGAACCTTAATATCCGGAGGCTATGCGTACCATGGATAGTTGAAATGAAAAGGAAGACGAAACATTGATATCCGGAGGCTATGTGTGCCATTGATAGTTGAAATGAAAAGGGAGACAGACCCTTGATATTTGGAGGCTATGTGTGCCATTGATAATTGAAATTCAAAGGGAGACGGACCCTTTATGTCCAGAGGCTATGTGTGCTATTAATAGTTGAAATGAAAAGGGAGATGGACCCTTGATATCCGGAGGCTATGTGTGCCATTGATTCTTGTGATGATGTAAGGGAGACATACCCTTTATATCCGGTGCTAAATGAGCTATTAATTTTAGAATGAATATATGAAATAAGCATGAACTTTATTGTATATGTATGAGGCATGATGAGCTATTTAGAAATGAAATTGTCATGTAAGTTGTTGATGCCCGAAACCCTTCCGGTAATCTTTGTTCCGAAAGCTAATGTTCGGGAGATAGTCGCTTCAGGAAGCCAGCATCCATGTGGATGCATATTCATGTTAATTGTGCATAGCTGCCTTGTGATAGTGATGAAATGCTTGAGAAAGGAGCTTTGAGGATTTGATAAAGAGAAAGCAAAGAGAAAGTTATGGTTCTCTATCTTAATAAAAACAAAGGATTAATGTAACTAACCTTAGGGTAGCTTAGCGTTTACTTAGTTGAATACTGACGGTATGTGCTTGAATGCTATCAAGTGTTTATGAAAATGGGGTGTTACAACCCCCCCCCCCCTTATAGAATCCTTGCAGATGTGGTGCGTCTTCAAGTGCTACGCAAAAGACCCGGCTCCAGTGCCCACCGCCCATGCTAGTCCCATATTTCAAATATTGCAATATTGATTGTATACTTCAGACTTTCTTGGATATTCTTTCTTTGTGAAGTATGGCCACACCTAAGAAGCTTTCAACTTATTTGCGGGCACATCATCATCTTGTTCTTTATCTTTTCATTTTGATCGAGATTGTGGACATCAGATTATGGGGTACTGGAGGATGTACCTATAAAGAAAAAGAATAATAGATTTAGAAATTAAAAATACAATTAAAATTGAACTTTGTAAAAAAAATTGTAACTAATATCAAAGCTAAATTGGGACATTGAAGCTAGCCCCATGTTAGTCGATCCATGTTGAGAAATTGTATAACTTCCGCCTTACGGGAATGATGAATGTGAAAATTGTTGTTGTTGATATCAAAATTGCATCTTGTCGATTTGGTCTTGCTCATCAACAACAAAATTGTGATCAACTTCGAGGTTGGAAGAAGGGTTCGCATCGTTTCCTTTTCGGATCTACTAGACATTTTGCTAGAAATGTGGAAATTGAGCTTTTCTAGTAGCTAAATAGCTTAATTGCACAAGAAATAGTAGTAAGAAGAGAGAGGAAGAAATGAATAAGTTGTGTGTTGACAATGGTGATCAAAAGGGTATTTTTAGTGTTTTGGGGGCTTATAGCCGTTTTGTAGCCGTTTATAGTAGTTACACAAAAAAAATAGCTGGAGGGTGACCGGTTCCGGTTCATGGTTACTTTTTTTTTCAATGACGTCATTTTGCTCCGTGTCCAACGTTCGTTTTGACCAGTTCTAGTTCTGGTTCTAGGCGGTTCCAATCTATTTCAAGAAGGTTCCGGTCCCAAATCTCGGAGGTGTATTAGGAACCGCTTCGCAAAGTGCTGGGTCTGGTTCCAAATCAGTTATTGACCGGTTCCGTTTGATTCCGGTTCGGTCTTAGCGGTTCCCGTGGGAACCGGTACACATGGCCATCATTACTTTACGGGTCGTTTTGTGATGTTTGTTTAGCCATTTTTTCCTATTTTCAAGAAAGAAAAAGGGAATGGGTGATGAGTGTCCAAATGAGCATGTTATATGGGTGTACTATTTCATATGTTTTATCAACAATTTTCATGCTCATTTCTTTGCACTAGCTAGTGTTCCTCTAGTTTTGTGTTTTATTGGTGTTTTTACACATTTATTGCTTAAACAAAATGAATAACATAGCTAGGAGCAAAGTAGATGAAAATTGGAATGCGTGGGCACAAACAGATTCAATATTGGAGCATTTTGAAGACCAACCTACCCAAAGGGTCGACCCAGGTGGGTCGGTTGGAATTTTTCTGAAAGCTACTGGATTCGACCGACCCAGACGACCTCCCCAGAATATATGACTGAAGCTACTGGATTCACGCACGTGACGATATCTTCTCCCAGAGGTGACCGACCCACGTGGTGGGTCGGGCTGAAATTTTGCCCAAAATCACAATTTTAAAAAGGGAAAAGATGAGGAAAGAGAGAAAGGATTTCACACAACAGGAAAAGAAGAGAAAAGAGGGAAGAAGAAAAGGAGGATAAGGCTCACCTCCAATAAAGCTCTTCTTCAACCTCCCATGGCTAATTATTCTCCCTTCACTCATTTTTGTAGTCTAATAGTTGTGTAGTCTCCTTGTAGCTTGGGATGGGGGTTTGCCTCAAAATCCCTGAATTCTCCATTGTTGAATCTTAATTAAACTTGTTTAATGGTTTATTTTAGTCCTTGTGCTTAATGAGAATGATTAGTCAGTGAGTATACCTTTTAAGCTTGTTTACATTGAATTTGGGGATTTGCTTGGGGTTCGCTCAATTAATTGTCAATTTGCTAAATTGGTTGGATTAACGTTGCCAATTAATTTAGCATTAGTGTGGATTTCTATCAACATGTGATCTGAGATAGAACCTTAGGCCAAGGGGACTAAATCAATGTACTCGAATTTTGATGATTTAGAAATTAGACTACATTGCAACCTTAGGAAACTTGAGCTTAATGCCATCAATTGGCCTAGGGCTTAGTTGACGGAGAAATCTCGGTAAATCGGTTAGGATTAATAAGCCTAGATTAGGGCACCGTACCGTATGACACCAGCAGAAATGACAGATTTCAAGGAGCAGTTGCGCGATTTACTCGACAAAGGGTTTATACGCCCGAGCGTATCACCCTGGGGAGCACCGGTCCTCTTCGTGAAGAAGGACGGTAGTCTCCGACTTTGTATTGACTACCGCGAGTTGAATGCGGTCACAGTCAAGAATAAATACCCATTACCACGCATCGACGACCTATTCGACCAGCTGAAAGGAGCTTCAATCTTCTCCAAGATTGACCTCCGATCTGGGTATCATCAGATTGCTATCAGAGAGCAGGATATAGAGAAAACGGCATTCCGTACCAAATATGGCCACTACGAATTCACAGTCATGCCAGTCGGTTTGTCAAATGCACCAGCAAAGTTCATGGATTTAATGAATCGACTATTCAGTGAGCAGTTAGACACTTCAGTTGTTGTCTTCATCGATGACATCCTCGTATATTCTAAATCAGCATAAGAGCATGAAATTCACCTCAGAAAAGTATTTGAGACATTACGCGAGAACCAGCTTTATGCGAAGTTCTCCGAATGCGAGTTCTGGCTAGATCAGGTATCATTCCTCGGTCATGTCATCTCGAGCGCGGGTATCTCAGTTGATCCATCTAAGATTGAAGTTGTACGATCATGGCCTAGACATAAGACTGTTACCGACATTCGGAGCTTTCTTGGTCTAGCCGGTTACTACCGGAGATTTGTAAAGGACTTCTCGAAAGTCGCTAAGCCCATGACGACCTTGATGAAAAAGATGCACCGTTTGTGTGGACAGACGAGTGCGAGGTATCCTTTCAGAGCCTAAAGGACTCATTGACCTCAGCGCCCTTCCTTACTCTTCTAGAGGGCACAGAGGGATTTGAGGTATATTGTGATGCATCAGGCAAGGGAATGGGATGCATACTCATGCAGCATGGCAAGGTTGTAGCCTACGCCTCCCGTCAGCTGAAAAAGCATGAGGAGAATTACCCGACACATGACTTAGAGTTAGGAGCCATTGTCTTTGCCTTGAAGATATGGCGACACTATCTTTATGGGGTAAGCATCACCATCTACTCTGACCACAAGAGCTTATAGTATGTATTCACACAGAAAGAATTGAACTTGGGACAGAGAAGGTGGATGGAGTTTCTCTCAGACTACGACATCGACCTGCAGTATAAGGAAGGGAAGGCAAACGTTGTAGCCGACGCCCTGAGTCGTCGAGCACACTCGCTCCATTCGCTACTCGCTTCTTCTAGCTTGGTTGACGAGGTGCGAGACGCTCAGTTGATCAACCCTTATATGATCGAAATCAGATAGAAGATCACCGATGGTACATTCGAGAAGAAGAAGTATGACTTCAAGCTACATGAAGATGGTCTGATTCGGCTGAATAGCAGGCTATACGTCCCCCGAAGCAATGCTGAGCTGAGGGATCGCATCCTACGAGAGTCACACAGTTCTACATTATCCGTCCACCCAGGAGCCTCCAAGATGTACAAAGACATGAAGAGGTACTTCTGGTGGTCCGGAATGAAATCAGATGTGACAGAGTATGTATTGAGATGCTTAACATGCCAGAAAGTAAAGTTTGAACATCGTAGACCGGGCGAAATGGTACAATCGGTGCCAATTCCGGAGTAGAAATTTCATGATATCTCCATGGATTTTGTTGTTGGACTCCCACCTGCTAAAGGAGGACTCAACATGATCTAGGTAGTAGTCGATCGCCTCACCAAGGTCGCCCGATTCATACCGATGAAGGACACCTGGAAGGTAGCGAAGCTCACGGAGCTATTCGACAAGGAGATTATCAGACACCACGGAGTCCCGAAGACTATAGTATCTGACCGCGACACCAGATTTCTTTCGAGATACTGGAGAGCTACACAGGAAGCGCTGGGTACAGAATTGAAGCTGAGTACCGCCTTCCATCCACAGACCGACGGACAGACAGAAAGGACCATCCAGACACTGGAGGACGTGCTTAGAGCACGTGCCTTAGATTTTTAGGGGAGTTTGATA
Source organism: Limonium bicolor (assembly GCA_023374045.1). NCBI lineage: Eukaryota > Viridiplantae > Streptophyta > Magnoliopsida > Caryophyllales > Plumbaginaceae > Limonium > Limonium bicolor. The sequence continues at coordinate 315,419,709 of CM041778.1, read as the reverse complement.
GATAAGCTTCATCTTATCGAGTTTTCGTACAATAATAGCTATCATGCTTTGATTAAGATGTCGTCTTTCCAAGCTCTATACGGTAGACCTTGCCGTACACCCTTGTGTTGGGATGAGTCGAGTGAAGCGGTCATCATAGGACCGGAGTACCTAGAACAAGTCCAAGCGAAAGTTCAACAAATTCAAGCTAACATGAAAGAAGCCCAAGATAGACAGAAATCCTATGCGGATGTGCAACGACGCGACCTTGAGCTCGCTGTAGGTGACCAAGTGTTCTTGCGCGTTTCACCTATGAAGGGCGTATTCCGATTTGGCCAGAAGGGCAAGCTGAGCCCGAAGTTTGTAGGGTCGTATACTATCACCGAGAGTGTTGGATCTGTAGCCTACAGGTTAGCATTACCTGAGGACTTGGGGCGTGTCCATGATGTCTTTCATGTGTCACAACTCAAGAAGTATATTGTTGATCCTTCTCATGTCCTAGAGCCCGAGCGACTATCCATTGAGCCGACCATGCGATATGTCGAGACTCCTGTTAGAATCCTTGATACGAAGACCAGAGACACTCGCCATAAGTCTGTACGAATGGTGAAGGTCTTATGGTCAAACCATGATGTCGAAGAAGCGACATGGGAGTTAGAAGACACCATGAAGGCGAAGTACCCACAGTTATTCATAGACTAGATAGTCTAGTACTCAACGGGTACGGGTACGGGGTGTACCCCTTTTTAAGGGGGGTAGAGCCATTTTGCTTTTGCATTGCTTCGGGTTAGCATTGCATAGTGTGTATGTATTGTAGTATGTTTTGATGGCACATGTAGTGCGAAGTGTATTTAGTATGTATGTGTAATGTGTAATGTATTGGTGTGTATGTGCAATGGTAATGTGTATTGCGGAATGATGTGTATTGTGTATTGCAATTGTGTATTGTGTATGTGAATTGCGTATGGTTCTTGATTTGTGTATGCTTGTAATGTAGAGGAAGGAAACACCTCATAGGTGGTAGTAAGACACATTATGGCAATTGGGTTGCCTAATGAGTAGAATTATTAAACCATTAACCTTGAGCAACTTTGAGGGCAAAGTTCCTTAAGGGGGGTAGATTGAAATACCCCGTAATTTAAAATAGTGATTAATTAGGCTAATAAGTATTTTAGAAGCTTAATTATGCATAAATAATCATGTGGGAACAAATCCCGAAGAAAACGGATCCTTAAAACGGATTAAAAGCACAAACGAACCTAAAGCGCGTTTTTCGAGGAAACCAGGAAAACGTGACTTTAAGCGGGTCAAATAGACTCGTAACAATTTTGGTCAACCAAATAGTCATTAATAAACATTAATGAAGGTCTAAAACTAATAAAATCAATTAAACGAGAAAATAGTAAACACTGTAAAAAACGGGAAGTTGTGGGGTGGAAGTGTAAATAAACTAAACTAGTGTGTCCACTATTGTAAATAGAAAATTAAAATGTGAGTGTGTGCAGTGTGTGAGCCGATTTTTCTCCCCCTCTCACTCTCTTAATTGTCTCTTATTTGTAAAAGACAAAAAAATAAACAAAAGCAAAAAAGTAAACTTGCTTTTTGCCCTCTCTCTCCTACTCCCCCTCATTTCCTCTCATTTCTCACGTATGACTCCTCTATTTCATTTTCTTTCTTCTCCAAGCAAACCAACAATGGCGATTTGCATAAACCCTCCAGCCACCTCCCTTCTCTCCTCTTGTTGAGCACTCAAACCTCCACCAAAAATTACAAAATTGGTACCATTGTGTTCCTCTCATCAAGGAGAGCATTACCCTCTTTTCCAAATTCAAAAACAACCACTTTCATCTCCATGGGTGTTCTTGGTTTTGAAGATGAAGACCACCATTAGAAGCCTCTTCTTCACCTTGTTGGTCTAAGGTAAAAAGAAATCCGAAAATACTTGCATTCCTTACTCTTATGTGCAAAATTTAAATTTCTAAGTCTTGAGTTCTTCTACCTTGTTTGCTCAGCCGATTTTGGCATCTTTGGGGAGTGGAAATCTTACTTTTGTTGTTATTCTACACTCTCTCTACATACTTGCAAGGTAATGCATTCTTAAACCCTAAAATTTACCTTAAAGCCTTAGGATGAATTAAGGGATAGTTGAATTAAAATGGTGGTGTGTAATGGGCTGTAGCTTTAGAGATTTGAATCTTCATAACCAGTGGGAAGAGAGGAAAGGAAAGGAAGAAAGAAGAAAGAAAGAAGAAGGAAGGGAAAGCTAGTAAGGAAACAAGGTAAATTGCACTCACTTGTGTAGCTTTTGTAATGCATTGTGTAACAGATTTTTAGTGGCTATAAATGAGTATTGTAAATGGTGTTGAGTAGTAGTATAATGTGGAAGAAGACTAAAATGTTTTAAAGCTTTAAAAGACATTTAAAAACTTGTATAAACCTAGATGGGAATAGATGTTGAGTGCAGGAATTAAATGGGTGTTTAATGTCTAGTATTTGTGTTGGAGAATTGTATATTGTTGTTGTTGTTAAGCAGGTGTGATGAGTGGTATTGTGTGAGCAAAAACATGTGGTGAGAATGTAAAAATATAGGGGAGACTATGTCAAATTTTATCTAAAGACTAGAACACTTAAGAGTTTAAACTAGGTAGGAAAATACCTTTGAAACAGATTTTAAATGGAGCTAAGTTGTGGGTAGGTTAAGAGAGATAGATAATGCATTATAAACCTTAGAGATGGCATTAGGAGAGGGAACCATGAATGGAGGAAGAGAGAACCAAAATCTGTAGCAAAACAAACTAGGAAGAGTTTACATAAGTGCTGAAATGAAACTTGGAAAAATATGTGTGTGAATTAGTATAGAAAAGAGTAAGGAGTTAATTGGAGAACTAAGATGATTTAGAGGGTTTAATTAGTATTAAAACATGTGGGATTAAATGTAAGGAGATTGGGGAAGAAATGGGTAAGAAAAGGAAGTTGAAACAAATTCAGTAGGCAAGTTCTGACTTCGACCGACCCACAGGGTTGGATCGGTCGGGGTCGGCGGGCATAAATTACTGGAACGAACTTCTGACTTCGACCGACCCAGACGGGTGAGTCGGTCGTGGGTCGGACGGGCAAAATTCTCTGAAGTAAGTTTCTAACTTCGACCGACCAGAAGGTTGGGTCGGTCGTCGGTCGCGATGGATTCCAGGGCCAAGTTTCTTTGACTTCGACCGACCCAGTGGGGTTTGGGTCGGTCGGGTCAAGCTTGGGTCGGTCGGGTCCAAACAAAAAAAAAAACAAATTGCATTAATTATAGTAACCATATGATATATATTATATATGGAAGTACACCATTGTGGTTAAGAATAATAGAGAACATGCACATGAGTAAGGAAGTAAACTAAAGTATGAAATGGATTCATAACCACTTGTAACATGTAAGAACTAGTAAGTACCTAGGGGAGGTTAATAAAAGAAAGAGCTAGATCAATAAAAGTCATAACCATACAACTCCATGTATGTTTATAGGATTGAATTGGAACCACCGAAGGAAAGTCAGTTTCGAGTACAACGGTGAACGGTATGAACTTCTCAATGCCATGTATGCTACCTTGGCTACTGTGATTTGTGGGTGTGTGCTAATTGATCACCTAAATAGATAAACGCACGAATCGGAATTATTGTGCTTACTTGTGCTTGTATGATATTGTTCCTTGTTGGATATTATCTTAAACTCTAGTTTGTATAATTCATGAAATGTTTGGATGATAACGAAGGTGTGAATGCTTGGTTGTACTTTGGGTGGATGAATGATATGGTGAGGACTTCTAAATGATTCCTAACAAGCTAAACCAACCTAAACATAATAAATTGGAAATTGGAATGAGTAGAAGTCCGACATAGTTCGCCACGCGTGAGGAGGCGGGCGACACAAGAGGTTGGATCCAAATCCGCGTTAATCTTTTCCAGGCCCAAACCCATTAAATGGGTAGCATCCTGGATTAGTGAGCACCTAAATCCAAGTGGTGGGACGGTGTAGTCCCTGCCTGGAGGTCATAAGACTTAACATGAGTAAAGTAAGTAAGCAAGAGTAAGTAAGGACGTATGGAAAAGTAAGAAGCATTGTATGAGCAAGATTGTGTAAGTATTGTGTAAGAGTAAAGAGTAATGAACATCGATTAACCTGGATGTGTAATTGGAACCCTTGAAGAGGTAAGTAAGTGTAGGGTATTGATGTAATGTTTGGCTTGAGCATTGCCTTCAGTGTGGTGTATGTATTGTGTATGAATGTGTGGTATATGTAAAGATGTATGCATGTCTAAAATGAACTGCATGTATAGTCGACCAAAAATAGTCGGGTACCTAGTAGCAAAGCAGTATGCGACAGTGTATATGCAGGTTTTGCTGAGCCCCTTGGGGCACTGTTTTTAATGATTACAGGTGCTCGTGAAGGTGAAGGCTTGATGAGATCAAGATGGTTTTTTTTGGGTAATTAATAGTTGTGAATGGTGTACCAAGTGTACACGGCATAGGCCTTTTGTTTAGCCAGTGTACCATGGGGTACACTTTTGGATAATGAAAGGATTATGAATTGGTATAGAGAGTGTGCGTTGGAACTCATTATTTTGGAAATAGATGGAAGGATGTAATTGAAAATACTTGGATACTCGGTAATCACTATCGTAAGTATAGGGTATTTTGTAATGGTAAGTAATGTTAGTAGCTCGGTATTCTCTAGACACAGACCGGACTGTAAGTAGTGTAAGCCTTGATAGCCGTATGGGCGGTTAGCGGCTTGTATCACACGTCTAGTAGTAGTAGTATTTCGCTGCAAGAGTAGTAGGTTGAACGGGACAATTAGACGGGTAAGTAAGGGATTAGCGGGTAGGGGTGTTACGAATTACATTCTCCTAATCTTCTTTCTCTCATTCGATACTTTCACTAAGTAAGTTGGCATACTAATGTTTTTTTCTTTTTTCTGTATGTTTATTATTTCTAATACTAGTTTATTATACTAGTTTATTTTTGTTTCTTTATTTGTTGTTCAACTTCTAATTACTTCTTTGCCTTAATTAGTTCTTTTAATTTTCTTTAGTTTATAACTATGCCTCCCAAAATAGGGTATGGTAATTAATGTTCTAATGTTGGTAAATTAAAATTTATTTTTTTTACATTTATTATGTTGTTTAATTAGAGTTACATCAAATTAATTAAACTAATTACTTTATAAGTTGCACATTCACAATTTGGTGTTATATGCCTTAATTTATTATGTAATGTTGTTATATTGATTAATTATTTACAGTTAGATATTTTAAATTAGAGTTAAATCACAATTAATTAATTGATTTAGTTTATAAGTGCACATCACCAATTTGGTTTTTATGCCTTAATTTATTAGGCTAAGGTTTTTATATTGTTATTTAGAGTTAAATTTGTAATTAATTAATTGATTTAATTTATAAGTTGCACATTCACCAATTTGATGTTTATATGCCTTAATTTATTACGCTAATGTTGTTATATTGTTATTCAAGTTTTTTACATATACATTGTTGTTTAATTAGAGTTAAATTCATAATTAATTGATTGATTTAATTTACAGGTTTTTGATTGTGTACTAGCTTCCACGAACTAGCGAATGTTAGTTTCTTTTACTTGTTTAAAAAAAACCTGAAATACCCCTAAATTTTAAAATATATTTATTTTCTAGTTCACGACTATATTATATTGTTTGCGAGCATATTATACAGTATTTAATAAAGATAATACATTTAATAAAATAATCTGTTTTAAAACTATGGTTGTTGTGATTTTGATCTTCATATTAATTATCCTTGTATTTCTCTAGTTAACTTGGTCTATTTATTTATTAAAAATGAAGTTATAATAATAATGATATGATTCAAATAATACCGTTGATTCAAAATATATCTGTTATATAGTTTATGAATATATTATATTATATACGAGCATATTATATAGTATTTAATACATTGTTTCAATAAAATAACATGTTTTAGAAAGAAGTCAGTTATGATTTTAATGTAGTAGTAATGATCATCATATTTATCTAGTTAGTTTGATATATTTACTTATTTAAGATTAAGTTATAATAATTATGTTATGATTTAAATACTACTAGGACTTTACTACATTAAGTAAATCATTTTTAAATTGATTTTACCTTTTGATGTTTCCTTTTTCATTTAGTTAATAATTCATAACTTTTCACATTTCCAAATTTATTAATAAGAATACTTTTAACCTTCCATATTTTCTAACCATTGGTTTTTTTGTAATTTATTTAACTAGTTTAATTTGAATCCATTAATTAATTTGATTGGTATCCCTAGCTCCGTTGGTTTTCCTGTGGCTTCCTATAAATTGAAGTCACCCAGTTCTTTTATCAGTGCACTACCACCCTCACTTTGCTATCTCTCCCGAATATCTTTACAAAATTCTGCTCTCTCTATCTCTCTCTCTCTCTCTCTCTCTCTCTCTCTCTCTCTCTCTCTCTCTCTCTCTCTTTCGGTACTCTATTCTATTCCTCCCACAGAAAAAAAAACCTCACTCATGCTACCCTCTGTTGCGTCTTCTCTCAACCAGTAGAGTAAAGGTAAATTTTGTCTCTCTTAGTTTTCTATCTCTCTATTTTCTGTTGTACCAAAAAAAACCTCACTCACGCAAACCCAAATGAATAAAAAACCACGGCTTACCTCACAAACAAAAGTACAAAAAAAATGGAAATTCTCCCTCTTTTGTCTACCTAGCAAACCGATTTTTATGTTCAACTTTACACTATTTGACACATTGTTTTATAACGACATTCTGTATATTATTTTATATTGTTTATATTTTAATTAGTTATTATGAATAATTTATCTAAAATTGAATTTAGATTGTCCGGGTATCTGACAAATACCCGATATTTTATTTAGGCTCCGAATTGGGAGCGAGGAACAATAATTGAGGTTGTATTTGGTTGTGCGGATTGCTTCTAGATTCCAGGTAAGTTACTGCGTTCACTAGCTTTGTATTAACTGCGTAAACTAAATATTTTGTGGTGATTATGATTGTTATCTGTGAGTTACTATTATTTTTGGGAGCGAATTGGTTATGATAATGATTACTGGAAATATTTAAGTGTGCAGTTTATTATTTGGTGAATAAATAGAGATTGTTTTTTAGAGGAAATTAGATTGATGAAAAAATGTTAATGATATGATTATGTGAGATTGTAATGATTTTAGTCACAATTGTTGAATGATTGAATTTTGGTGGTATATGTGGAAATTAAAGAGATTATAAAGTGAATAATATCAATGAATAAAGGAATTATAAGGAAGATTATATCATGGTACATGTGGGCCGTATTAGGACACATGGATAAGATGATATATGCAGGCCGCACTAGGACGCATAAGTTTGAGATACTGTGGGCCGTACTAGGACACAGTTAGCCCTAGATCTACTCCGTAGTCTTTTGAACTATTGAGGGTGTGCACACTCAAGGATTTAGTGGCGAGGTTGGATTCCCAGTTGCGTGTTGGGGTCCGGGTTACAACTGTGTGTTGTACCCAAATATGAGAGATGTTGTTTTGTCCTGGCTGCGCGTTGGGACAAGGAAGATAACTTAATTAATCTGGATATCCATTCTTGAGTTATTGAGGAAGCAAATGTGAAATATTATACAAAGTTTGATTTATGCTTATGATGATTTGTATGTTGGTGCATTACAATATTGTAAAATTGTTTTCAAAGAGAAAATGATTTTTACGTAGTTAAGTGGTAGCTTACTCAGTTTTTCTGACTTTATCGTGGTTCTTTGTTTGTTTGTTTGGATTTCTGCCACATGTCCTCATAAAGTTTAAGGGACGGGACGACGACCCGCTAGACTAAGTACTTATGAATAATTTTGTCTAAATTTTGAGACTCTTTTGTTGAGGACTGTTATAACTTTAGCGGTTTCCTTTTTTTAATAATATTGGTTTGGATTATTTAAATGTTGGTTAAAGTCTTAGCACTCATTAGTTGCGAGTGTGGATAATACTCCGGATTTAGGATTTATTTTTGCTGCGTATTAATATCCAACCTATATCGTTAAATAATTGACCTAATAAAACGTTAGAAAATCCGGGGTGTTACAAAACCAGTTGTTCTTGTTATGAATTCCTAATACATATGTGTTACAATTTTACCACTTATTTATTTATTTATCTGAATTGTTTATGTATTATTACTTGCGTAGATGGCCCATCAATTCCAACGTCAACCTCCCGAGGTGGGACCCGAAGCAAATGACCTGTTCACATACCAGTCCACTCACATTTCAACAGCTTTTTTTAGATGATCCGGTATATAGATAAGATGTCGAACTTTACTACATTCTATTCAATATTTATTTTTGATCATAACATTAAATTGTCTAATCACGGCATGTAGGTAATGTCGAACCCGAAATACACTGAGAGAAAACTATGATCCATGAATTTGGAAGTTGAGCTCTTTCTCTATGCCCTGCACGAATACATCACGGATGCTGGGTTTTTAGGGCATGCATTCTTTAGAATCAAGGCTGATAATTCCATTGTCAGCGCACTAGTAAAAAGGTGCAGACCAGAGACTCACACCTTTATGTTGCTGTTTGGTGAGGCAACTATTACTCTAGAGGATGTTCATCACTTATTTGGTATGAAGGTGGATAGAGATGTCGTAGTTCTGCGGATGAACCAACCCATGGCAGATCTGTGTCAAGAACTGCTGGGTGAAAGACCGAGATCTGAACACATAAGAGGATACAAGATCTCACTGTCCTGGTTGCACACGATGTTCAAGATTAGCAATGATGAGGAGAATGCATTCAAGAGGTGGCCATATCTGGTCCACCAGCGCCACACACGAGCATGGGTCATGCGGATGATCGGTGGAATGTAGTAGCCAAGCTATGACAATCGTACCATTAACTGTGGGTATTTGGAGTTGCTGAGAGATTTTTCTGAGTACGGTTAGTACATCTAGGGGTCGGCACTGTTAGCCCACACCTACCGTGTGTTGTGCAACGCCACCCAGTTTGACTCTACACACATATCACTGCGTCCATGAGGTTGATTACGTTGTGGGCGTATGCTAGACTTCCTGCCTTTTCCTGAGTTCCAAGAGTGACGTTGGAACAGAAGCCATAATCGGATACAGGTAAGTGCAAAAAGTCATAGATCATATTTAATTTAATATCTTCAATGTACTTCTTAAATTTTGTTTTAATAAGCTTTTAATGTATTCACTTGTAGTTGGGATCATCCTAGAGTTCCTACTAGTAAGTTGCGGGACGCTCGTGCCATCCTTGATTCTATCCCGGTTCCATCCACTGTTGATCACGTAAGTACTCTTGTATTACAAACTAATCAATAAATTTTACTTCTTGACATTTAAAAGTTAAATCTTTTCTGAATATAATATTTCAGTGGGTCTGGCAACCATATGGTGATACCCCACTTGACACAACCGTTATAATTGTACCACTAATCCAGAACAACATTGTTGAGGGGCATCAACCTGATCGGGTGATGAGACAATTTGGACGTGATCAGCTGATACCAACATTGCCACTGGATTGTGATAAGCTCCATAATCAGAAGCGAACGGGCCGGGTGGATGTGGACTGCAACGTTGTGAACGCCAGGTACATCGAGCTATGGAATGACAGAATATACAGACAGATAAGGCTCGAGGAATACCCGTTCACCGTTCCCCTGACGATCACCTTCGAGTACATGCAGTGGTATCATAGAAACAGCTTAAGGTGGTACACTAACGAGGCACGAAGACAAGCCATATTGGTAAGCATATTATTTGTTTAGTGATATGCTCATTATTTCCACCAATCTAACAATGTTGAACTAATTCTATAACTGTTGTGATTATGTTAGTAGGCTGATGGTTTAAAACGGATCCGGCATTATGACACTACTGTGGGTGACTATGCTGGTTATTTATCACAATAGACAGGGATATTGTACCACCGGCGCTACAGTCATTCCCAAACTCCTGTTGATCGTCGTGCCCCACCTCCTGTGGTCATGTACCAGCCTTCTTTTTCATGCAATGATAATCAAAGTAGAAGGGCATCACGAAGAAGACCAAGGAGTGACAGGCCTCAACCCCCACAAGCGCCAATATCTAATCACTTGCCGGAGGTTGTTCATGAGTCAAGTTGGACGTACCCCGCCCAACCGTCGTTCCCAGTTGACCACAGCGTACAAGATTACTGGCAAAGTGAGTGGGAACGTATCTCTTATCGAACTTAGCCTAGCACATAGGGATCTTTACAATGGGGGGGTCAGACGAGCCAGTCAACGTAGTGGGTGGGGCAAACGAGCCAACAAACAGACTGGGCTGGATAGACAGGCCAGTATGATGCCAATGAGTTGGTGGTTGCGAGCACTTACGCTGACCAGATAGTGGTTGCCCCACAGAGTACGATTAGCCCTTGGGACTTCCCATACAGCAACGACCCTAGTGCATTGGGTATGCAGACAAATTCCAGCTAGGATTAGGATCCATACACGTCCACATACTCGGATCCCTACGCTAATCCAGCAGCAGGTTATGGTCAGGCCACACAAATTGCTACACCTACAGGGAAAGGGTCCTCACGGTCTAGCCGTAGACAAGTGGCGACCATACAGGCCGAGAGATCAGCACAGATGAATACTACCTTTGCCAACTTAAATGTGTTTGATGATGATTCAAACGACGAGGCGAGGATGAAGTTTGATCTGTGGAGGCAATCCAACACATCCACCCCTTCACCACCTACAAGCTAGTGGGACATGAATCTCAGGGGGCATAACTCGATGAACACGCCACAAAGATACACACCAAGTGAGTATGAGCAGGTTAGAAGTGGCAGGACTAGAAACAGAGCCAGTAGAGGGAGAAGGGCTGGCGGGGACGAACCATGATAGTCTTTAATTATTTTGTTCAAAATTTAGATTTGGTTATATGTTTTAACAAATGATTTGTTCCTTTGGGATTATTAATAAAAGTATTAAGCGTTGTCGAACATTAATTGCATATAATCCTCCTCTCGCGCCTAAGTTAGTATTGTTTAAGATATATAAGATACTCATACACCAGCTGCAAGTGAAATTAGAACATGCTCAAGACTTTTATTTCCGTACTTTGACACAAACTTGAATATTACATTGAACATTTTTTTGGGTGCTTGCTTAAGGCACAACCTGAACGCCTAATGATCTGTAACTACATAGACCTTGAAGAAATCATGGAAAGAATTAAGATTCTCGTCAATTACGAGGAAGATTCAGACTTTGAAGACCCTGTTGTGATACGAGGCAGGGCAGCGGTGATGAGAGGACGTCACTAAAACTAAGTTTTTCTGAATTAACTGTACTATTATGTTGAAATGTTGTTGTAACGGTAATAAATATTAGTGGAAATGATTTGATTACAAGTCTTATGCAAAGGACATGTGGTGTACTTTATGATCAAACTTATGTCTTCTAGTGGGCAACATTATTTTCTGCCCCACAACCCACGAATTAATCTCAGTCTTTCCTTTTTGAAAGAAGACTGACAAATACTTTAATTCAAATCCCTACCCCATGTGGGGTACTTTTTGAGTCGGATATATGTCTTCTAATGGACAACATTATTATCTCTACCTCACAACCCACAAACTAATCTCAGCCTTTCCTTTTTGAAAGGAGACAGACATATACTTTAATTCAAATCTCTACCCCATGTGGGGCACTTTATGAGTCAAAAATATGTCTTCTACTGGGCAACATTTTTATCTCTACCTCACAACCCACGAATTAATCTCAGCCTTCCCTTTTTGAAAGGATACTGACGAATATTTTAATTCAAATCTCTACCCCATGTGGGGTACTTTCTGAGTCAGACATGTGTATTCTAGTGGGCAACATTATTATCTCTGCCCCACGACCCACAAATTTATCTCAGCCTTTCCTTTTTTAAAGGAGACTGATACATACTTTAATTCAAATCTCTACCCCATGTGAGGTACTTTCTGAGTCAGACATATGTCTTCTAGTGGGCAACGTAATTATCTCTGCCATTCAACCCACAAATTAATCTCAACCTTTTCTTTTTGACAGGAGACTGACGAATGCTTATAATTCAAATCTCTACCCCATGTGGCTGTGGCAAACCTCAATTGCATCACATCTCATCATATACCTCTCTCTCTCTCTCTAATCTATTACTTCTTTAATTCTACCATACTACCAACTTTTTTTCTCCTCTTAAATTCACTCCCTTAAGCCCACATAACTACCTGATTTCTTTGAAACAGATGACAAACAAATGGCGTATCCTTGTCTAATTTTCATTAATGCTGAGCTTTGTTACAATCCACATGGAAGCCTCTACTTATGTTGGAACCAGCGCACAAAGACCTTCCATCTTAGGGTTACTGATGATTTCACCTTCGAAATGCTGAAGCAAAATGTCATAGAGGTCATTCGTCAATTGGATTACGGTTACGACGTCAAAAGGTTAACTTATCAAAATTTATGTTCAAGGAATCCAATAGTGTTTTCGGCGCTTCAGTTGAACACTGATGGAGATGTTCAATCAATGCTTGAAAACTACAAGTGTAGTTGGGACCTCTCCCAGAGCATGGTGATGATGATGAAGTCGATGGCCTTTACGAGCTCGGGGATCATGAAAATCTAATATCGGATGATGAAGTAGAGCTAATACCAGAAGATTTTCTCCATCAACCAGAAGGTAGCATTCAGCAAGCCCTGGATGCGCCTTCTATCATCACGTGGATTGGAATGCCATCGACGCAATGAGTATGGATGTTGAACGGCGTGGTGTTCCAAATTGGCATTCTGGAGGAAATTTCAACCTCCAATAGGAGTTCAATGACAAGGAAAGACTAGGAGTGCTATTAAATACTTTCACATTAGAAATAATCTCGATTTTCATGTTGTAAAGAGCTCAAGTAGAGCGTACGTTATCCAATGTGCCAGTGGGGATGAATACGGGTTTCACATAAGAGGGGTGTTATTATCCGGTGAGATAGAATGGAAGATAACGAGAGAAAGGCCACACTCCTACGCTCCTCAAGCCGATGGACAAGATTACCGACAAATTACTTATCATTTCATTGTCGATGCCATTCTTCCTCATATCAGCCGTAACCTAGGTATGAGTGTTGTAGATGTCATAGAATATGTCTGTGGCCAATACAATAGGATCGTTTCATACCGGAAAGCTTGGTTGACGAGATGCGAAGCAATAGGAAAGATGTACAGAGATTGGGTAGAATCATATGCTCAGCTGCCAAGGTTGTTCATGGTAATAAAGCATAACATACCAGGTTCGATTGTTAATCTAAAATTTGTTCCAGGTTATGAGGATGACACGCAAACAACGCAAGTTAGATTCTTCCAACGATTTCATTCGTTGTTGTAGTCTGATCATTCATAGGTCAAAGGACCGATGTCTCAATAATTACAGATCATGCACCTGCTATCATAAGCATTAAGGAGTCAGATGATTACTGGAGACCCCCAATGGGTCACCATTTCTACTGCATAAGACATATTGTATTGAATCTTAACTCATAGTTCCACAACAACAAGTTGAAGAAGTATCTGATCAACACAGGTATCCTAATTTATTCATTAATATTCTTTACTAATTTAATTAAGTTTTTTTAATGTTTAACATTGAGTTATTATCACGTATTTAGTGTACGAATTCAGAAGGCATCATGTCTAGAGAAGATATAATCATCTTCTATCCCAGAATACCGACATTGAACGTTTCTTCAATGACCTATCATTTAAGAAGTGGTCCCGGGCATATGATGAAAGAAGAAGGTGGGGGCACATGACAACAAACCTAGTTGAGTGCATAAATGAAGTACTAAAAAGTGTCTGATTTCTACCGATCACCGCCATTGTACCAGCATGTTGTACAAGATGGTTACTTATCTTAACGACAACCTTGACACATACTATGGCCATCAAATAGCGGGTTCAACATTGTATACAGACCATGCAACTTCCAAGATAGAGGAAACCCGCAGACTATCTAATAGTCACAATGTAAATCTCTATAATGAGGTCGACCCAGTGTATGAGGTCGAAGATTTTGGGTCAGTGGCTATGAGAAGAAACAAGGGGAAATACAAGGTTGATTTCGATGACATGAGCTGTGAATGCGGGAAGTGGCAAGCGTTCAAATACCCATGCTCTCACGTGATGGTCGTGTGTTGTAGAACCGGCATGCTGTAGGAAAATTACGTGCATCCGGTGTACAAGCTGGAAACAATGATCGAGGCATATGGTGGTGACCCTTTTACACCGCTAGGTAATGAACACAATTGGCCAACATATACAAGGAAAAGTTGGTACCACAACCCGATGTTATTCAAACTGTCAGGGGAAGACCAAAGTATTCGAGGATTCAGAAGGAAATGGATGACAACAACGAACCGACTACAGAACGTAGACGTTGTTGTCATTGTTTGCAAACAGGTCATAACAGGAAGAACTGCCCATATAGAGGAAACAATTTATTGTAGTTTTTAGGTGCCAAATGATTAACCGTGCTCCTGCATAGACAGGTTGTGCCTTTAGCACACAGAAAAAAAAATGTATGCTTTTTCAAAAGCTGAATCAAGTGTGTTTTTATGCCAGAGTATAATAAATGTGTGCTTTAATTGTAAGAAGTACTTACAATCTATAAAATGTATGGGTTAATACCAAAAAATATACAAAATGCTGACTTTGGAGCCATTTTAATGTAATAGTGTGGGTCCCGTGTGAGTTTAAAGCGGCTATACCAAAGACATAGGACATAAGTATGGGTGTTTGACTGTCGTCTTATAAAATTTCATTTATTTTGGAGACCATTTAATTATTAGGCAAGCTCATTGAATATTGGAAAAAAACGCTAACTCTAGTGCCATATTAATGAAGTTGTCTTGAATCCATATGAAGTTGTAGGAGCTGCGAATGTATCATAGGACATGAATATATATGTAAAAATGGTTAATAAAACAAAATCTAACCTTACGTTGAAAACCGAGAAAACGCTAACTCTGGTGCCGTTTAAATGAAGTCATGTGGGTCCCATATGGTTCTGAAATTCTAGACAAATGACTTAAGTCCAAAGTATAATTGTTCAACTATAATCTTACAAATTTTGATCAAGTTCGGGAACCGTTTAAGCATCGCACCAACAGACCAAACATTTTGAAAAAAAATCTAGACGGATTTGGCAAAGAAGCCGCCGCAGGGGCAGGGCGGTTTTTGAAAGCAACCTCAGGCCGGGGAGGTTTTTGAAAGCAGCCTCGAACCAGGGCGGTTTTTGAAAACAATCTCGGGTCGGTGCAATTTTTGAAAGCAGTCTCGGGCTGAGACGGTTTCTGGCAAAAAAATCATAAGCCTCCTTAGCACCAAGGTGGTTTCTGACAAATAAAGTCAGAAACCTACCCAGCCAAGACGGTTTCTAGCAAGCCACCTCACCCCAAGGTTGATTCTTTGCAACTCATTGGTGCGGATTTTCTAGAAAAAAGACTACCCCGTATAATTCCAGATCAACATTTTTACATAAAATTTCCCCTCTCGCTACTAGTTTGTTTTTTCGATAATTTGTTTGAAGTGCAGGTTATCAGCACTTGTAACACCCCTATAATAATAAAACAATAGCGGAAAATAAACTAAAGGTGCTACAGACCATCGGGCTCCAAACACCCGGTACCAACCTCACCAATTACAACCAATATAATTAACTAAGTTACGGTCTGAACTTCGAGAAAACTTAACATTAACATAACAATAATAAAGTATATTCACTCTCCATAAGCCTAATCCCATCCCAATCACTCATGCTCTTCGTGGCCACCTGTAAATCAATTTATACCTGCAAGATGAAGCCAAGCAGCCCACCCCGGGAGAGGCGAGTCAGTTCCCTGGAATGGAACTGGTACAATTCTTCAAAACAATCTTTAAAACATAACTCCTCAAAATAAACAGTAACTTGAAATTAAACTCTTGAAAGTAAAACAGAGATAAAGCACTTCAAAACAATCAAGTTAAAGAGAAAAGAAAACAAGACAAAGATAGAGATAGAGAACTTCCAAAACAAGTCATCCACTTAAGTAGTCACACCACATAGTTAGTAAGCATCCATTGTTGATGTTAGAACCAATTCCCGTTCGGAGTATAAAGACTCAGATAGTCACGATGGACTAGGAATAATAAGATAGATCCAAGAACCAATAACTCAAGAGTGGAATAATTCAATTGGGAGAGATGGCCCCCACCGCCAGATATCAATGTCCATATGGACGAGGGATATACAGCCCCCTGCTGTCAGATTTAAATGTCCTAGTGGACGAGGGATATACAGCCCCCTGCTGTCAAATATAAATGCCCCTATGGGCGAGGGATATACAGCCCCCTGCTGTTACCATTGAAGACGCGCGCACGTCGAAACCTCCAGAACCAGCTCATGGATGAAACGATATCCAGAGTCAAAAGAAGAATTCCAAGATTGACCTTTTCCAAATTCCCACTAGATCACTAACTACCCAGAGCAATACCAAAACACTCAGTCCTACAGAGTGCAGAAGCGTAAACCCTAAGCAGTCAATGTCTAGTGGAACAACCAAATAGAAAAAACCAATACCCAAGTGAGTTTCACATCCAAGGCTCAGTTAGTCACACAAGCTGAGTTAGTCACACAACCATTTCCTTTTTAGAAATTCCTCTTAGAGTCAGTTAGCGTTTTCCAAAACATTCCACAAGTCAATCAGCAAAAATATCGGAGTACGAGAAATCGTACAAAACATTCCATAGAGTCCAAAACACAACACGCTGAGTACGAGAAATCGTACCTGGGTAACGCTGTAGCAGTTCTAGTCAACTTGTGCAAACAATCAACAGTACTCTGAAGAACATTTAAGGTAGTCTATCATCAATCACTTGTAGCCTATGTTACGCTTAAATAAACTCCTTACTCTTATTTCAAAGTCCCAATTATCTTTTAAGCCCTCACTTAAATGTTATGTATAATCTTTGTGTTATCTGAGAACGTTGTATAGCCCAAGGTGGTAAGATCAAGGAATGTATTCGATCAACATTTGCTAATTGTCCACTCCTATCCACTTTATTCATACTTAACCACAATCCTCACATTCAAGACTTTAGAGACCTCTATATCAAAAATGTGTTCATGTTATATAATTAAATCTAAGAATTTCGATAATAATCTTAAGCTCAATACCTTTATTCTTAATTTAGAATAAACATTGTATTATGACCTATGATGGACTCACCTCAGAATACTATACTATTATCTCACAATGTAAAGATTATGTATTTAAACAATATCTACTAGACAACCCATTATGATTAAGTCTTTCCCTTAACTTAATTAAGATCTACATCTTGTATATCGGAATCATAATATTGTAGATACAATTTATTCTAACTTAATTGAGCCACTAAACTCAATTATCCTATCCTTAGTTCAGAATGACTTCCTATTATAACCGTCTACTAAACTTGTCATAAGATGTTGAATTACCTCCCATACTAAAACAACTATATTATAGTTAACTTAGACTTATCGAACTCTTACATTTAGTATTCACAAGGTACATTACTTGCTTAATTATTACCTATATAATAAGGTATTTAAATATAACCTTTTATGTATCCTTACTTACCTTTAATCTCCTAAATGTTTTATTTTTACACACATACACTCTATAGACTATGTATAATCCCTTTTGTACTAAACTTCAATAAACTTAAGCCTTAAATACGTTTTAAATTATTTTACAAAGCCTAAGGTTTCAAAGGAATAACTTAATAAATTAATTCCCTTTATTGTATTTAGGATGGACAATATATCTACATAGAGTAGAATGTATCAAAGAATTAAATTCTGGTTCGTAAGCGAAATTGTTAATTATATGAAAATTCTCATATTTTATATTCAAATAACCTATCATTAATTCCCATTACCGTAAAGTATATCAGTATAATATCCGATGTAACTTAGTTTTATCTAACAAAAGGTTCAAAGGTTTTAAGTATCAAATTCCTATTTATAAACCTTCTATAAATTCTAACTACTAAATACCTCACTTAATTGTAAACTCACATCCTAAGTATTGGTAATAAATGTTATAAATGTATTTCATATGGCTTATCTAATGCCAGGAAACTTAAGGATTATTATTTAGATAAATTTCCAAATCATAGTTTAATATAGTTTTATATCATGACCCTTTTAATGATTTTATCTTAAAACATTAAGTTATATTCCAATACCATAAATGTTAAGAAATGACTAAATCTAGACTTACTAATCCACCTCACATTTAGATGTAAAAGTATTTTATTTATTTATTATTGTTTATATATTAAGAACATTTAGATGTAAAAGTATTACATATATTCATTAATTATATAGTAAGTTCTATTTGTGTAAAATCTAATTACAAATATTCCTAAGTCCCAACTTATTAATTACCTAACCAAATTATAGATTTACATTATGGTCTTTGACAAATAATATTACACATGTATTCTAATATGATTTATATAAATCTTAGAAATCCAAGATAACTCTTTAAGCTCAATTTCATAACCACACTTCAATACTACCTCATATAATATTCTTTTAATAGTATTATGTATAGGTTTAGTTTAACTTATTAATTCCTTCATATCCCATTTGCTATAAGGTATTTTATGTCTTTTATTTATTTATTTATCATATATGTAAACCAGGATTTATTCAAGACATTCTTTATGTAGTTTTACTGCATTTAATTATTTATAACTTACTTTACTCATATCTACATCCAAAATATGGTTTATAAAATAAAGTATTTCCCTAGTTTCAATTAAGTCTATTAACTACCATATTATATAATTAATATAAATGTAGATTTATTTAGTTCCTTGATTTAACCTTAGTTACTATTTTATTCCTTTTCATATATATGTAATTAATTATATATATATATATACATATTTTCCTTAGTTTTAATTAAAAATATTAACTCCCATATAATATAATAAGTAAAACGTAAAATAATTAGATTCCTTGATTTAGCATAAGTTTCTACTTAAATAAGTATATATACATATATGTAAATAATTTCACTTCTCTTAAAAGCTAATACCAAAACATTTATAAACTTACTGTTATAAAATGTTAATTTAGTTTCCCATATTTTCCCCAGCTTAAAAAGTTCATTAACAAACCATACTTTAATTTTTGGTTACATCAAAAACCATATATTATAAGTTATTCTTATGAAAAACTCACAAACACAATTTTTAAAACCTTTTACCATTGCCCAAAAATTCCCAAACTTAATATACAGTAACTATAACATTTTAGACATATTATAAAATTTTTATTTCATAAAAATATCTTTTTAATTTAGCCAAATAATTCCAGAAAACCCGTAACTTGCAAAAATCATAACTTATGTTTAAAAACTCCAAAACCTTATTAATTTACATCAAAATAAACTAGATTTAATAAGGAATCTATGGTTAAAATTTCAAGTCAAAATACCTTCGGGAAAGTATTTAAATTAATTCAACAAGTTAGAGTTAAATTCTGAATCATTATAAACTTAAAACATCTTTATTATCCACGATCTAATCTTGGCCGTCCATTTCCTTAAGTCCAGATCGGACGGACGCTGAAGCCCCAGTTCTTCATCAAATCCAAAATCGAAGTCGAGTACTAAATCGACAATATCTCCCAATCTACAGAACAAAATCGAGTGATTTTTTCTATGGTTTCGAAATCAAATTTCGGTTCTAATGATACCAATTTCCCCAATTATAATGCAGTATTCATTGGGTTTCGATTTCTGTTTCGAAGTTAGGTTTTCTTTTCCGGTTTCGAATTCGATTTGCCAAATTCTCTCAATTTATTGCGTAATTGGTTAAATTGATAGAGGGTTATGAACGGGAATGCAAAAAAAGTAGCATTATAGGTATAATTTGGTCAGAATCGTACCGGAGATGCGCCGGCAAGGCAATTCGAACTCGTTTTTATGAAAAACTAGTATTTTATGTGTTGTTCAGGTAGGCAACTTCGCGGATCAACTCGGGATAACTGAGATGGATTCAATCCATGACACCTACGTCATTTTAAAGAAGACATGTAACTCTAAACATTGGTGGAAGAATCATGGAAAAAGAATAACTAGGGAGAAAGTTATAGATCCACAAAGATCTGAGTTTACCATGTCGTTTCTGGAAATATTCTGGGCAAAAACCGACGTGATCGAGTAGGTAACTTTAGACGACTCGCTCTCCCTACTGGTTACGAATCAGCCTTGGTCATTAACATGAAAGTTGTAGAGGGATATGAGATCTTCAAAACAAGCTAAAGAACACGAAATTTGGATGAGAAACGAAGAAGTTATGACGAGACGAAGTTTACCTGATTTCAGTAAAAACTGGAATTCTGGGTTACGAATTCGCAAGGAGGCAACTTTAGATCGATTTTCCCGTCGATGTAGAATGATGTAGGTTATGTATGAGTTATGGTTGGAAAGAGGAATTGTAGGAGAAGAGAATGGAGAAGACGTCATTGAAAAATATTGAGAGATGAGTGAGATATAGCCGTATAAAGTTAGGGTAAAATCACTGCTGGAAGTTCCGATTTTTAAGCTAAGTGTGGGCGGTCTGTGACTGATTGACACGTGGCAGGTTTCAAAATTTTGACTCTAAACTTCAATCTAGCATAACTTTGGCTAGGATGATCCATTTTTGACGTTCTTTTTATCGATCTTCATGGTTTTCCATAACCTTTTTATTGGTATAGGTTTCATGTGCTAGTTTGACCATTCTCAAAAAGTCAACCCTAGCAAGGCTTAATAAGCTTTAAGGTTTCTAGGATTTTATATTGACTTTTATGTTCCAAATCAATTCTCCCAATATTTCTAAAATCTTTATAATATAATTGGAGTGTCTAGGAATTTTTACAAGATTTATTGACTTATAAATCTTGTTATTAAATTCATAATACTATATAATGATATATAATAATTAAATAGTTAATTGTATTCTTTAGAGTTAAATAGGAGGAATCCCCTAAAATAATTTCCATAATTCCATATAATATTAATACTCATAATTCCATACAATAATTTAATATTCATAATTCCTTATACTAATTTAACATTCATAATTCCATATAATAATTTAATACTTAATAGTATTATTAAAGGTTTAATGAAAGAAATCCCCTAAATTAATTTAAATTAATTTAGGGGTATTTCAGTATATCCCCCTTAAAAGAAACTTCGCATCGAAGTTTAAAAATCAACTAATAAGCACTCACACCGCTTCGGGTGTGCTGAGACAATAATAATTCCATACCAATCCAATCCTTTATTTCTATCCATTTCCATAACAACATTCCACTCGAGATTACTCAAAATCAAAACGAACCAAGATATACCAAGACATAGCATGATGAAAATCAACAGTCACACACTGTGTCATAATGTAAAAACCAAGCACATACAAACACCTCTCGTTCTACTAATAAGGTAACACGGCATAATCTGGATGAGGTGACGAAGGAAGAGTATGCCAGTATATCCCCCTTAAAAGAGCTAAGGTACGCCCTCGTACCGCTACTAACGGCACATTCAAAGAATTCAACACCTTATTAACTAGCTTTGTTGTGAATTTACTGCATCGTTGATTTTATCTATGATCGTTACATATATCTGTATCTCTTGATTGTTATGTAATTGTATTTCCTTGGTGGTTATAAAATTTTATCTTATGATTATTATCCATTCATTTAATGACTGATACGAATTATATGTCCATATATGATCATTTATCATATCAATTATATTACCAAGCTATAAACCAGGTGTAACGTACTTGAGTAGTTTAACATAATATTCCCGATCATTTAATAATCCTCAATAATCTTCCAAAATTATCTTCAAAGGTTTATTAGTCAACCATATGTTAAAACTCTATAAGATAAATATTTTCTGTGACTTTTCAAGTTTCAATTGTTTTTATAATTAACTATCATATTTTAGACGATTCATTCAGTGTTTACTTTATAAAATTTACTTTATATAACTTCACCCAAGGCAGAATTTTAGGAAGTTCTTCCAAAATCTGATTCCTTTACCTTAAAATTTATATATATATATATATATATATTAAGGTAGGGACTCTATATAAAATTTTAAGTCAAATGAGCTAGTCTAATGAAAACTCACTCACTCTTGGTAATTATTTTTCTTAAGGTTTGTTCTATGTAAGTATTCTCCTGATTATTAAATCCTAGTACTCCCTTAGACAATGGTGGCTTTTGTAAATATCACTCTTAGTGTGACTTCTAAGATTTTATCTATGTATAAGGTTAAAATTCTAAATAAACATGAGGATTTCCAAATCTTTAAGTAACTCTCAATTTTTCACTAGACACTCAATACTCCAAGTATTTAAGGCTCAATAATATTTAGTTTATTATTACTCATGTGTTTTCACTCCATAGGTAAGTATTTTTCACCAAGGATTTAACTCGGTAAACTCTTTACATGCATGAATTTAGTACTGGATCTTAATATACGAGTTTTGAACTGTTCATTGTGGCTAGTAATGAAATATGTCTAGCTCAAGATTCCATGATGGTAACGTCTTACCACCACTTCCCCTCAAGTTCAACACAATCCATCACCTGCGTAGAAGATTATATACGGTTAGATGACAAGGCTTGTCTAGCCCCTAAACTTCCAGAAGTGGGTGTGCACCCCCACTACTTTCAGCCTAGAAGTTCGTCGCACCAGGCACTTCCCGTAGGGTGTTAGGTTTAGGTATTTTCTTTCTAAAGTTAGCATAGAGTTTTAGTGTGGTTTATGGGTTCGGGTGTATGCTACTAGTGTTTGTTAACTTAATAATTTTCTAGACTTAAGATTTATCCAAATATTACCTTTAGGCAACATTTGTACCAAGTAATTCTTGAGATTTATTTTTAAACCTTAAAGGAGTTGAAGTACTTCACATAATATCAATACTAATTTAGTTATGTAAAGTTCTATTTGTATATTGTTTTCAACCAAAAGTATTCTTTAAAATTCTAGGAATTTGTGTACTAGCTTTTAAAGGATTGCATTTTTAGCAATGTATTCTCCATGAGTATGCTTTTGAAAAATAGCTTAATATTTGGTTTATCTCAACCAAAATCTTATCGTACTTAATATAGGATGTTCCAAACTTATATATATATATATATATATATATAGTTTATTTTATTGTTGGAACGGTATAACAACACATCACACTCAACAGACATTCACAAAAGAAAAGTGTGTAAAGGAATCATTCACAATTCCAAGAAGGGTTAGGAGTCGTGCCTTACTGAAGTCCTCACTTCCCAATTCTACCCCAGTTCCCCAGTTTTAAGTGCACCTATAATCTAAGTATTTCACTCGGCTTGTTTTCTCGGGTTCAGAGCGTAACTACGCTCTGATACCACTTTCTGTAACACCCCTATAATAATAAAACAACAGCGGAAAATAAACTAAAGGTGCTACAGACCATCGGGCTCCAAACACCCGGTACCAACCTCACCAATTACAACCATTATAATTAACTAAGTTACGGTCTGAACTTCGAGAAAACTTAGCATTAACATAACAATAATAAAGTATATTCACTCTCCATAAGCCTAATCCCATCCCAATCACTAATGCTCTTCGTGGCCACCTGTAAATCAATTTATACCTTCAAGATGAAACCAAGCAGCCCACCCCGAGAGGGGTGAGTCAGTTCCCTGGAATGGAACTGGTACAATTCTCCAAAACAATCTTTAAAACATAACTCCTCAAATAAACAGTAACTTGAAATTAAACTCTTGAAAGTAAAACAGAGATAAAGCACTTCAAAACAATCAAGTTAAAGAGAAAAGAAAACAAGACAAAGATAGAGATAGAGAACTTCCAAAACAAGTCATCCACTTAAGTAGTCACACCACATAGTTAGTAAGCATCCATTGTTGATGTTAGAACCAATTCCCGTTCGGATTATAAAGACTCAGATAGTCACGAAGGACTAGGAATAATAAGATAGATCCAAGAACCAATAACTCAAGAGTGGAATAATTCAATTCGGAGAGATGGCCCCCACCGCCAGATATCAATGTCAATATGGACGAGGGATATACAGCCCCCTGCTGTCAGATATAAATGTCCTGGTGGACGAGGGATATACAGCCCCCTGCTGTCAAATATAAATGCCCCTATGGGCGAGGGATATACAGCCCCCTGCTGTCAAATATAAATGCCCCTATGGGCGAGGGATATACAGCCCCCTGCTGTTACCATTGAAGACGCGCGCACGTCGAAACCTCCGAAACCAGCTCATTGATGAAACAATATCCAGAGTCAAAAGAAGAATTCCAAGATTGACCTTTTCCAAATTCCCACTAGTGGAACAACCAAATAGAAAAAAACCAATACCCAAGTGAGTTTCACATCCAAGGCTCAGTTAATCACACAAGCTGAGTTAGTCACACAACCATTTCCTTTTTAGAAATTCCTCTTAGAGTCAGTTAGCGTTTTCCAAAACATTCCACAAGTCAATCAGCAAAAATATCGGAGTACGAGAAATCGTACAAAACATTCCATAGAGTCCAAAACACAACACACTGAGTACGAGAAATCGTACCTGGGTAACGCTGTAGCAGTTCTAGTCAACTTGCGCAAACAATCAACAGTACTCTGAAGAACATTAAAGGTAGTCTATCATCAATCACTTGTAGCCTGTGTCACGCTTAAATAAACTCCTTACTCTTATTTTAAAGTCCCAATTATCTTTTAAGCCCTCACTTAAATGTTATGTATAATCTTTGTGTTATCTGAGAACATTGTATAGCCCAAGGTGGTAAGATCAAGGAATGTATTCGATCAACATTTGCTAATTGTCCACTCCTATCCACTTTATTCATACTTAACCACAATCCTCACATTCAAGACTTTTGAGACCTCTATATCAAAAATGTGTTCATGTTATATAATTAAATCTAAGAATTTCGATAATAATCTTAAGCTCAATACCTTTATTCTTAATTTAGAATAAACATTGTATTATGACCTATGATGGACTCACCTCAGAATACTATACTATTATCTCACAATGTAAATATTATGTATTTAAACAATATCTACTAGACAACCCATTATGATTAAGTCTTTCCCTTAACTTAATTAAGATCTACATCTTGTATATCGGAATCATAATGTTGTAGATACAATTTATTATAACTTAATTGAGCCACTAAACTCAATTATCCTATCCTTAGTTCAGAATGACTTCCTATTATAACCGTCTACTAAACTTGTCATAAGATGTTGAATTACCTCCCATACTGAAGCAACTATATTATAGTTAACTTAGACTTATCGAACTCTTACATTTAGTATTCACAAGGTACATTACTTGCTTAATTATTACCTATATAATAAGGTATTAAATATAACCTTTTATGTATCCTTACTTACCTTTAATCTCCTAAATGTTTATTTTTACACACATACACTCTATAGACTATGTATATCCCTTTTGTACTAAACTTCATAAACTTAAGCCTTAAATACGTTTTAAATTATTTTTACAAAGCCTAAGGTTTCAAAAGGAATAACTTAATAAATTAATTCCCTTTATTGTATTTAGGATGGACTATATCTACATAGAGTAGAATGTATCAAAGAATTAAATTCTGGTTCGTAAGCGAAATTGTTAATTATATGAAAATTCTCATATTTTATATTCAAATAACCTATCATTAATTCCCATTACCGTAAAGTATATCAGTATAATACCGATGTAACTTAGTTTTATCTAACAAAAGGTTCAAAGGTTTAAGTATCAAATTCCTATTTATAAACCTTCTATAAATTCTAACTACTAAATACCTCACTTAATTGTAAACTCACATCCTAAGTATTGGTAATAAATGTTCTAAATGTATTTCATGGCTTATCTAATGCCAGGAAACTTAAGGATATTATTTAGATAAATTCCAAATCATAGTTTAATAAGTTTTATATCATAACCCTTTTAATGATTTTATCTTAAAACATTAAGTTATATTCCAATACCATAAATGTTAAGAATGACTAAATCTAGACTTACTAATCCACCTCACATTTAGATGTAAAAGTATTTTATTTATTTTTTATTGTTTTTATTAAGAACATTAGATGTAAAGTATTACATATATTCATTATTATATAGTAAGTTCTATTTGTGTAAAATCTAATTACAATATTCCTAAGTCCCAACTTATTAATTACCTAACCAAATTATAGATTTACATTATGGTCTTTGACAAAATATACACATGTATTCTAATATGGTTTATATAAATCTTAGAAATCCAAGATAACTCTTTAAGCTCAATTTCATAACCACACTTCAATACTACCTCATATAATATTCTTTTAATAGTATTATGTATAGGTTAGTTTAACTTATTAATTCCTCATATCCCATTTGCTATAAGGTATTTATGTCTTTTATTTATTTATTTATCATATATGTAAACCAGGATTTATTCAAGACATTCTTTATGTAGTTTTACTGCATTTAATTATTATATATAACTTTACTCATATCTACATCCAAGGTTTATAAAATAAAGTATTCCCTAGTTTTCAAGTACTATAAAAACTACCATATTATAATATAATATAAATGTAGATTTATTTAGTTCCTGATTCAACCTAGTTACTATTTTTTCCTTTTCATATAATGTAATTAATATATATATATATACATATTTTAGTTTTAATTAAAAATATTAACTCCCATATAATATAATAAGTAAAACGTAAAATAATTAGATTCCTTCCTTGATTTAGCATAAGTTTCTACTAAATAGTATATATACATATATGTAAATAATTTCATCTCTTAAAAGCTAATACCAAAACATTTATAAACTTACGGTTATAAAATGTTAATTAGTTCCCTATTTCCCCAGCTTAAAAGTTCATTAACAAACCATACTTTAATTTTTGGTTACATCAAAAACCATATATTAAGTTATTCTTATGAACAAACTCCAAAAACAATTTTAAAACCTTTTCACATTGCCACAAAAATTCCCAAATTAATATACAGTACTATAACATTTAGACATATTATAAAATTTTTATTTCATAAAAAATTATTTTTAATTTAGCCAAAAATTCTAGAAAACCCGTAACTTGCAAAAATCTAAATATGTTTAAAAACTAAACCACCTTATAATTTACATCAAAATAAACTAGATTAATAAGGAATCTATGGTTAAAATTTCAAGTCAAAATACCTTCGGGAAGTATTTAAATTAATTCAACAAGTTAGAGTTAAATTCTGAATCATTATAAACTTAAAACATCTTTATTATCCACGATCTAATCTTGGCCGTCCATTTCCTTAAGTCCAGATCGGACGGACGCTGAAGCCCCAGTTCTTCATCAAATCCAAAATCGAAGTCGAGTACTAAATCGACAATATCTCCCAATCTACAGAACAAAATCGAGTGATTCTTGTTTCTATGGTTTCGAAATCAAATTTCGGTTCTAATGATACCAATTTCCCCAATTATAATGCAGTATTCATTGGGTTTCGATTTCTGTTTCGAAGTTAGGTTTTCTTTTCCGGTTTCGAATTCGATTTGCCAAATTCTCTCAATTTATTGCGTAATTGGTTAAATTGATAGAGGGTTATGAACGGGAATGCAAAAACAAGTAGCATTATAGGTATAATTTGGTCGGAATCGTACCGGAGATGCGCCGGCAAGGCAATTCGAACTCGTTTTTCTGGAAAACTAGTATTTTATGTGTTGTTCAGGTAGGCAACTTCGCGGATCAACTCGGGATAACTGAGATGGATTCAATCCATGACACCTACGTCATTTTAAAGAAGACATGTAACTCTAAACATTGGTGGAAGAATCATGGAAAAAGAATAACTAGGGAGAAAGTTATAGATCCACAAAGATCTGAGTTTACCATGTCGTTTCTGGAAATATTCTGGGCAAAAACCGACGTGATCGAGTAGGTAACTTTAGACGACTCGCTCTCCCTACTGGTTACGAATCAGCCTTGGTCATTAACATGAAAGTTGTAGAGGGATATGAGATCTTCAAAACAAGCTAAAGAACACGAAATTTGGATGAGAAACGAAGAAGTTATGACGAGACGAAGTTTACCTGATTTCAGTAAAAACTGGAATTCTGGGTTACGAATTCGCAAGGAGGCAACTTTAGATCGATTTTCCCGTCGATGTAGAATGATGTAGGTTATGTATGAGTTATGGTTGGAAAGAGGAATTGTAGGAGAAGAGAATGGAGAAGACGTCATTGAAAAATATTGAGAGATGAGTGAGATATAGCCGTATAAAGTTAGGGTAAAATCACTGCTGGAAGTTCCGATTTTTAAGCTAAGTGTGGGCGGTCTGTGACTGATTGACACGTGGCAGGTTTCAAAATTTTGACTCTAAACTTAATCTAGCATAACTTTGGCTAGGATGATCCATTTTTGACGTTCTTTTTATCGATCTTCATGGTTTTCCATAACCTTTTTATTGGTATAGGTTTCATGTGCTAGTTTGACCATTCTCAAAAAGTCAACCCTAGCAAGGCTTAATAAGCTTTAAGGTTTCTAGGATTTTATATTGACTTTTATGTTCCAAATCAATGCTCCCAATATTTCTAAAATCTTTATAATATAATTGGAGTGTCTAGGAATTTTTACAAGATTTATTGACTTATAAATCTTGTTATTAAATTCATAATACTATATAATGATATATAATAATTAAATAGTTAATTGTATTCTTTAGAGTTAAATAGGAGGAATCCCCTAAAATAATTTCCATAATTCCATATAATATTAATACTCATAATTCCATACAATAATTTAATATTCATAATTCCTTATACTAATTTAACATTCATAATTCCATATAATAATTTAATACTTAATAGTATTATTAAAGGTTTAATGAAAGAAATCCCCTAAATTAATTTAAATTAATTTAGGGGTATTTCAGTATATCCCCCTTAAAAGAAACTTCGCTCGAAGTTTAAAAATCAACTAATAAGCACTCACACCGCTTCGGGTGTGCTGAGACAAATAATCCAATAATTCCATACCAATCCAATCCTTTATTTCCATCCATTTCCATAACAACATTCCACTCGAGATTACTCAAAATCAAAACGAACCAAGATATACCAAGACATAGCATGATGAAAATCAACAGTCACACACTGTGTCATAATGTAAAAACCAAGCACATACAAACACCTCTCGTTCTGCTAATAAGGTAACACGGCATAATCTGGATGAGGTGACGAAGGAAGAGTATGCCAGTATATCCCCCTTAAAAGAGCTAAGGTACGCCCTCGTACCGCTACTAACGGCACATTCAAAGAATTCAACACCTTATTAACTAGCTTTGTTGTGAATTTACTGCATCGTTGATTTTATCTATGATCGTTACATATATCTGTATCTCTTGATTGTTATGTAATTGTATTTCCTTGGTGGTTATAAAATTTTATCTTATGATTATTATCCATTCATTTAATGACTGATACGAATTATATGTCCATATATGATCATTTATCATATCAATTATATTACCAAGCTATAAACCAGGTGTAACGTACTTGAGTAGTTTAACATAATATTCCCGATCATTTAATAATCCTCAATAATCTTCCAAAATTATCTTCAAAGGTTTATTAGTCAACCATATGTTAAAACTCTATAAGATAAATATTTTCTGTGACTTTTTAAGTTTCAATTGTTTTTATAATTAACTATCATATTTTAGACGATTCATTCAGTGTTTACTTTATAAAATTTACTTATTATATAACTTCACCCAAGGCAGAATTTTAGGAAGTTCTTCCAAAATCTGATTCCTTTACCTTAAAATATAATATATATATTTTAAGGTAGGGACTCTATATAAAATTTTAAGTCAAATGAGCTAGTCTAATGAAAACTCACTCACTCTTGGTAATTATTTTTCTTAAGGTTTGTTCTATGTAAGTATTCTCCTGATTATTAAATCCTAGTACTCCCTTAGACAATGGTGGCTTTTGTAAATATCACTCTTAGTGTGACTTCTAAGATTTTATCTATGTATAAGGTTAAAATTCTAAATAAACATGAGGATTTCCAAATCTTTAAGTAACTCTCAATTTTTCACTAGACACTCAATACTCCAAGTATTTAAGGCTCAATAATATTTAGTTTATTATTACTCATGTGTTTCACTCCATAGGTAAGTATTTTTCACCAAGGATTTAACTCGGTAAACTCTTTACATGCATGAATTTAGTACTGGATCTTAATATACGAGTTTTGAACTGTTCATTGTGGCTAGTAATGAAATATGCCTAGCTCAAGATTCCATGATGGTAACGTCTTACCACCACTTCCCCTCAAGTTCAACACAATCCATCACCTGCGTAGAAGATTATATACGGTTAGATGACAAGGCTTGTCTAGCCCCTAAACTTCCAGAAGTGGGTGTGCACCCCCACTACTTTCAGCCTAGAAGTTCGTCGCACCAGGCACTTCCCGTAGGGTGTTAGGTTTAGGTATTTTCTTTCTAAAGTTAGCATAGAGTTTTAGTGTGGTTTATGGGTTCGGGTGTATGCTACTAGTGTTTGTTAACTTAATAATTTTCTAGACTTAAGATTTATCCAAATATTACCTTTAGGCAACATTTGTACCAAGTAATTCTTGAGATTTATTTTTAAACCTTAAAGGAGTTGAAGTACTTCACATAATATCAATACTAATTTAGTTATGTAAAGTTCTATTTGTATATTGTTTTCAACCAAAAGTATTCTTTAAAATTCTAGGAATTTGTGTACTAGCTTTTAAAGGATTGCATTTTTAGCAATGTATTCTCCATGAGTATGCTTTTGAAAAATAGCTTAATATTTGGTTTATCTCAACCAAAATCTTATCGTACTTAATATAGGATGTTCCAAACTTATATATATATATTCTATAGTTTATTGTTGGAACGGTATAACAACACATCACACTCAACAGACATTCACAAAAGAAAAGTGTGTAAAGGAATCATTCACAATTCCAAGAAGGGTTAGGAGTCGTGCCTTACTGAAGTCCTCACTTCCCAATTCTACCCCAGTTCCCCAGTTTTAAGTGCACCTATAATCTAAGTATTTCACTCGGCTTGTTTTCTCGGGTTCAGAGCGTAACTACGCTCTGATACCACTTTCTGTAACACCCCTATAATAATAAAACAACAGCGGAAAATAAACTAAAGGTGCTACAGACCATCGGGCTCCAAACACCCGGTACCAACCTCACCAATTACAACCATTATAATTAACTAAGTTACGGTCTGAACTTCGAGAAAACTTAGCATTAACATAACAATAATAAAGTATATTCACTCTCCATAAGCCTAATCCCATCCCAATCACTAATGCTCTTCGTGGCCACCTGTAAATCAATTTATACCTGCAAGATGAAACCAAGCAGCCCACCCCGAGGGGGTGAGTCAGTTCCCTGGAATGGAACTGGTACAATTCTCCAAAACAATCTTTAAAACATAACTCCTCAAAATAAACAGTAACTTGAAATTAAACTCTTGAAAGTAAAACAGAGATAAAGCACTTCAAACAATCAAGTTAAAGAGAAAAGAAAACAAGACAAAGATAGAGATAGAGAACTTCCAAAACAAGTCATCCACTTAAGTAGTCACACCACATAGTTAGTAAGCATCCATTGTTGATGTTAGAACCAATTCCCGTTCGGATTATAAAGACTCAGATAGTCACGAAGGACTAGGAATAATAAGATAGATCCAAGAACCAATAACTCAAGAGTGGAATAATTCAATTCGGAGAGATGGCCCCACCACCGCCAGATATCAATGTCAATATGGACGAGGGATATACAGCCCCTGCTGTCAGATATAAATGTCCTGGTGGACGAGGGATATACAGCCCCCTGCTGTCAAATATAAATGCCCCTATGGGCGAGGGATATACAGCCCCCTGCTGTCAAATATAAATGCCCCTATGGGCGAGGGATATACAGCCCCCTGCTGTTACCATTGAAGACGCGCGCAACGTCGAAACCTCCGAAACCAGCTCATTGATGAAACAATATCCAGAGTCAAAAGAAGAATTCCAAGATTGACCTTTTCCAAATTCCCACTAGTGGAACAACCAAATAGAAAAAAACCAATACCCAAGTGAGTTTCACATCCAAGGCTCAGTTAATCACAAGCTGAGTTAGTCACACAACCATTTCCTTTTTAGAAATTCCTCTTAGAGTCAGTTAGCGTTTTCCAAAACATTCCACAAGTCAATCAGCAAAAATATCGGAGTACGAGAAATCGTACAAACATTCCATAGAGTCCAAAACACAACACACTGAGTACGAGAAATCGTACCTGGGTAACGCTGTAGCAGTTCTAGTCAACTTTACTGGCGCCAACAATCAACAGTACTCGAAGAACATTAAAGGTAGTCTATCATCAATCACTTGTAGCCTGTGTCACGCTAAATAAACTCCTTACTCTTATTTTAAAGTCCAATTATCTTTTAAGCCCTCACTTAAATGTATGTATATCTTTGTGTTATCTGAGAACATTGTATAGCCCAAGGTGGTAAGATCAAGGAATGTATTCGATCAACATTTGCTAATTGTCCACTCCTATCCACTTTATTCATACTTAACCACAATCCTCACATTCAAGACTTTTGAGACCTCTATATCAAAAATGTGTTCATGTTATAATTAAATCTAAGAATTTCGATAATAATCTTAAGCTCAATACCTTTATCTTAATTTAGAATAAACATTGTATTATGACCTATGAGGACTCACTCAGAACTATATACTATTATCTCACAATGTAAATATTATGTATTTAAACAATATCTACTAACAACCCATTATGATTAAGTCTTTCCCTTAACTTAATTAAGATCTACATCTTGTATATCGGAATCATAATGTTTGTAGAGATACAATTTATTATAACTTAATTGAGCCACTAAACTCAATTATCCTATCCTTAGTTCAGAATGACTTCCTATTATAACCGTCTACTAAACTTGTCATAAGATGTTGAATTACCTCCCATACTGAAAGCAACTATATTATAGTTAACTTAGACTTATCGAACTCTTACATTAGTATTCCAAGGTACATTACTTGCTTAATATTACCTATATAATAAGGTATTTAAATATAACCTTTTATGTATCCTTATTACCTTTAATCTCCTAAATATTTTATTTTTACACACAGACACTCTATAGACTATGTAGAATCCTTTTGTACTAAAACTTCAATAAACTTAAGCCTAAATACGTTTTAAATTATTTTACAAAGCCTAAGGTTTCAAAGGAATAACTTAATAAATTAATTCCCTTTATGTATTTAGGATGGACAATATATCTACATAGAGTAGAATGTATCAAAGAATTAATTCTGGTTCGTAGCGAAAGTGTTATTATATGAAAATTCTCATATTTATATTCAAATAACCTATCATTAATTCCCATTACCGTAAAGTATATCAGTATAATATCCGATGTAAACTTAGTTATCTAACAAAAGTTTCAAAGTGTGTAAAGGAATCATTCACAATTCCAAGAAGGGTTAGGAGTCGTGCCTTACTGAAGTCCTCACTTCCCAATTCTACCCCAGTTCCCCAGTTTTAAGTGCACCTATAATCTAAGTATTTCACTCGGCTTGTTTTCTCGGGTTCAGAGCGTAACTACGCTCTGATACCACTTTCTGTAACACCCCTATAATAATAAAACAACAGCGGAAAATAAACTAAAGGTGCTACAGACCATCGGGCTCCAAACACCCGGTACCAACCTCACCAATTACAACCATTATAATTAACTAAGTTACGGTCTGAACTTCGAGAAAACTTAGCATTAACATAACAATAATAAAGTATATTCACTCTCCATAAGCCTAATCCCATCCCAATCACTAATGCTCTTCGTGGCCACCTGTAAATCAATTTATACCTGCAAGATGAAACCAAGCAGCCCACCCCGAGAGGGGTGAGTCAGTTCCCTGGAATGGAACTGGTACAATTCTCCAAAACAATCTTTAAAACATAACTCCTCAAAATAAACAGTAACTTGAAATTAAACTCTTGAAAGTAAAACAGAGATAAAGCACTTCAAAACAATCAAGTTAAAGAGAAAAGAAAACAAGACAAAGATAGAGATAGAGAACTTCCAAAACAAGTCATCCACTTAAGTAGTCACACCACATAGTTAGTAAGCATCCATTGTTGATGTTAGAACCAATCCCCGTTCGGATTATAAAGACTCAGTGTAACACCCCATCCAACATTTACATACTTACAATAAACTGCAGCGGAAATACAAACCTCTTCACATTACTTAACTCGTTGGTGTTACACGCCGTTAGCCACCCACGTGGCTAACAAGGCTAATCCATATACATTGTACCGGTCTGATGGGCTAAATTCCCGAGCAACTACACATTATTATCCCTTTCCATTAACAACAACAACAACATACACCTTATCAACTATACCGAGTACTTATAAACTGGTGCCGACAACATTATCGGTCTTACTACACCTACTGTATATATACACTTAAATG
Organism: Limonium bicolor; assembly: GCA_023374045.1. NCBI lineage: Eukaryota > Viridiplantae > Streptophyta > Magnoliopsida > Caryophyllales > Plumbaginaceae > Limonium > Limonium bicolor. Next base: position 315,385,005 of record CM041778.1, on the reverse strand, counting down.
AATACCCATGTACAATGACTACCCCGTCCTACTCTCGAACGGCTTCCAGCTCTCTGTACCTGAAATAGGAAAAGAAGAGAAAGGGTGGCCCCCAAGGGGCTCAGCACCTTTGCTGGTATGGTAATCCCGCAGCCCACATGCTACCGGGCCACGCACAACTAATTGTCGTCTTAGCATGCGGTTGATTATATCTAAATCATGCATGTAACAGTAAACACACAACACATAACATTTCGCCTCAATGGGCTCAACAAACGGATAATATATCCTTACTTAATAAGTCACTCTTGGTATTCATTATCCCTAGAGTGTTCCTCCTCTAATGGAGCTACTTCCTTAATAGACGACACTTACCCTTAAATCGGGTTATCCTTAAACACCTCCTTTCTCAAACTGGGATTCATATCCATGATCCACACACTTCATATCTCACAATATATATCATTCCTCACATACAAAACTTAACAACACTTTGCACGTTTCATCGTGTACATCATAACATCACAATAGATATTGCATCACAACAAAAATACATAACATAACGGGAATGGTTCTCTTAGGAACCGACCCAAACATTGTTAATACACTGGTGAGCCTAGAGAATGTTGCCAGTCTCATGATAAGCTCGTTACATAACTCGTTACCGTCTCGTTAAATGAACGGATAACTTAACACAAGGTGTCTCGGATATAGTGATCCAAGCACACCGAACAAACATAACATAGTATGCCCCTGTGGCCCGACGTGAGTCAGTAATAGCCTTGGTTAAGCTAAAGGGAAGGTTGGGAACCAAATTGGAAAACAACCATAACATACGGAGAGGATCGAACCTGCTATGACAACGACCCCCATACTCACACGCGTGGCCGGAACAGACCGGACTCCTCACTCCCCCCGTTAGCACTTGTTAGAAGTTCAACTTTGAACTTAGTTAAACAATCACAACATTGGGTTAAGTCTTGTTAGACACACACAAGGGAAGGGAGAGTCATACATTCATACACCAACATCATACACAAACATTACATAACTAACTCACGCATAGCCGTGGTTAGAACGTTCCTTAGGTCGGAAACGTTATCACCGGATACCGTTCTCCTACGTTTACCTAATAGTGGTTAACTAGCCCTTCAAGCGCATTCGAGGTTACCGGTATCGGCACGTAAACATACAATAACAATAATGACTGTAAACTCGTTTCATGATTTATCTCATAACGTGGCAAACATACAGAAAAACACATTGGCATACAAGCCGGTGTAATCCGGTAGGACACAGGTTGCAAGAAAACCATACCTGTCACCGGAGTCCACTTTATCATGTCCACTTATGTTCCTCGAGCAATTCTCGAACAACTGTTAACATCACATGTGTTTTTATTAACATCGGGGTTGCTTGATTATTTAATGTATAATGCTTATAATTTTTCCCCGTTAACTTAGTTACATAACTTCACTTTTTAACTTGTTTTACTTTCACATTTTATTACAACTTTCCACCCACTTAATTGTCATTAAAACTCACCTAACATGTCCTTAACAACCTCATAACATCATTAACCATCAATCCCCATCATTAGACATCATTTTCCAACCTTAAACAACATTTTTAGAGTGGTCCGGGACTTGGTCCTTACCTTAAGTCCCGGACCAACACATTAGAAAACTTTCGGGCGGTTTTAATAGGGTGGTCCGGGACCTTGTACTCACCCCAAGTCCCGGACCAAAACCTTGTTCAACTCTCGGCCCTTTTTAATGCCTGGTCCGGGACATTACCCATGACCTAGGTCCCGGACCAAAGCTACAGAATTGTCAAAATTGCATTTCCATGTCTTGTTGCATTAGTTCTCCACCTCCTTTAATTGTATAAACTTCCCAAATGATCTTAGGTATATTCTAATGCCAAAATATCATCTCAAACACACCTAGTTCCATGTTTGACTTGTTACTCAATTTCCACCCAAAATCTCATAACACTTGTAACATTTACATTTGGATTCCTATGTGGTGTTTCACCCATAATAACCTCTATACCAAAGTGTTTCCTCACCATCATAACATCATCTCCCAAGCATCTTCTCTTACTAACCAAACCTTCTTTTTCACAACTCCTCAAAGTTCCTTTCTCAAAACCTTACCTAAACATTATTCCCACCTTGCACATTATCATAACCTAAACCTTAAACAAACTTCTCCAAGACTTTTAATACATCCTAAAAATACTCATTGGATTTCTAGAACTTCCAAGATAATGCCTAAATCCTTGTAGCACCTTAGAACACCTTAATGCATGTTTTCTTCCTTAATGAAGCATGTATCCATTCCTAACAATTCCTAGTTCACCCAAGTTCATTTAAGCACTTAAAACTCCTTATACATTTTCCCAAATTTGGCCATAGCTTCCCTTGTATATACTCACATCCAACACTTAGGTTTTTACCTTATTTTATTCAAGAACACCTAAAATCCATCAAACACATTTTTATACACAACTTCACACATTTAGCACTACATCACAACATAGTGCATAACTTAAATTGCTTGGCACTTAGGCCCTTAAATAACATAAACCTTAAACACTGAATTTCCACAATATATAAGCTTTGACCTGCAATTACACACCATCAATACATATGTTCTTTTACTAGTCTCCTTGAGAACACTTTACTAGGTCATTCACCATTTGCTCTTTAGGTAGTTTTAACAAGCATTATAAGCTCATTTCTCCTAAGGCATTAAACAACATTAGGTTAGTACATTTACCTCTTTTCCAACAAACTTCTTTCTCGTTTCCTTATAAAACCGGTAAGGTATTTGATTCCTTGTCAAGTTCTATACATTGTACAAACAACATAATGAGTATTCAAGCTTTAAGCTTCATCTCACTGTAAACCCTAGATTTACATTGTTTCAAAAACATTAATGTACTTGTTTTACCTTGATCTTTGAAGAGGGTTTGAATATCTATGAAGAGAGGACTCCACCTAGTCCATAAGAGATTGGAATGAAGCTAGAACAAGGTCACACAAAGAGCTCCATCAATGAGTATTTTCGGTCAACAACAAAACATGGAGGAAACTTGATTTTTCTTTGAGATTCCTTACCTAGAAGCAAAGGAGATCAATAATATGTGGAAAGACAAGCTCAAGCTCCTTCAATGGTGGAACTCCATGGCACCGAAATGGGGCTTTTGAAGTTTTGAGAAGATAGAAATGAAGAGCTTGATGAGAGGAAGAGAATGGTGGTGTTTGTTTTTGATTTGGATAAGTGAGCTAGATTTTACAAGAGATCAAAGGTGGACTTCCATGGTGGTGGTGCTGTATTACCGTGAGAGAACAGCAAGAAGGGAGGAAGAAGAAGTTGGAACCGTGTGAAATGGAGAAGGAATGAGAGAAATGAGATAAGTTTGCTTTTTAGAAGATATTTGTGTTTATAAAGCAAATAGTAACTATATTAGTCATCTTTATTTCTTTAACAAGTTAACAAGTGAGTGGTGAGTCACCACACTTAAGAAACCGGCCCCCTTTATTATAATGAGGGTGTTTTAGTCTTTATTTGTCAATTTAATTACTTATGATAACATATGTTACAAACTAGCTTTAAAAATCACTATTCACAAAACAAGGCACATAGAAGTGAAATTTTTGATTTCCCATTGATATAGCCACCCAAATGTGATACTATATAGTACACATGTTAATTAAAGAGTAATGATGGACATTTAGCCATTCAAAACTCATTTACAAGACAATTTTTCAAAAACGTGCTTTAAGACTCCTTAAAGCACATTTTGTGTTTTAACTTGTTTTCAAGCTTGGTTTTCTTTGGTAATTGATTTAATATGTTCATTAACATATTTATAAGGTATAGGTATGACCATTAGGTCTTTTACAAATTTATCCCAAGCTTAGAGCACATTTTTGCTCTTATTGACTTTAAGGTATTTATTTGTGTTTTGTTTGGTTTCATTGTCTACCAAGGTTTCCTAAGGACTTAATTAGCCTTATAAAATCATAATTAAATGTTATTAAGTCTTGGTAGGCTCTTTGGGTCCTAACCAAGTTCACTCATAGCTTAGAGCATGTTTTTGCTCAAACTATATCTTAGTGCTTTATTGCATTTACTGTGGTTTAAATTGTTCACTGATGTTTCTAAGGCACTTTTTAGCCTTTACATACCATAGTTTAAATGTTTAACAACATATCAAGGTTTGGGGTATTTCACTCAGATAGTCACGAAGGACTAGGAATAATAAGATAGATCCAAGAACCAATAACTCAAGAGTGGAATAATTCAATTGGGAGAGATGGCCCCCACCGCCAGATATCAATGTCAATATGGACGAGGGATATACAGCCCCCTGCTGTCAGATTTAAATGTCCTGGTGGATGAGGGATATACAGCCCCCTGCTGTCAAATATAAATGCCCCTATGGGCGAGGGATATACAGCCCCCTGCTGTCAAATATAAATGCCCCTATGGGCGAGGGATATACAGCCCCCTGCTGTTACCATTGAAGACGCGCGCACGTCGAAACCTCCGAAACCAGCTCATTGATGAAACGATATCCAGAGTCAAAAGAAGAATTCCAAGATTGACCTTTTCCAAATTCCCACTAGATCACTAACTACCCAGAGCAATACCAAAACACTCAGTCCTACAGAGTGCAGAAGCGTAAACCCTAAGCAGTCAATGTCTAGTGGAACAACCAAATAGAAAAAAACCAATACCCAAGTGAGTTTCACATCCAAGGCTCAGTTAGTCACACAAGCTGAGTTAGTCACACAACCATTTCCTTTTTAGAAATTCCTCTTAGAGTCAGTTAGCGTTTTCCAAAACATTCCACAAGTCAATCAGCAAAAATATCGGAGTACGAGAAATCGTACAAAACATTCCATAGAGTCCAAAACACAACACGCTGAGTACGAGAAATCGTACCTGGGTAACGCTGTAGCAGTTCTAGTCAACTTGCGCAAACAATCAACAGTACTCTGAAGAACATTAAAGGTAGTCTATCATCAATCACTTGTAGCCTATGTTACGTTTAAATAAACTCCTTACTCTTATTTTAAAGTCCCAATTATCTTTTAAGCCCTCACTTAAATGTTATGTATAATCTTTGTGTTATCTGAGAACATTGTATAGCCCAAGGTGGTAAGATCAAGGAATGTATTCGATCAACATTTGCTAATTGTCCACTCCTATCCACTTTATTCATACTTAACCACAATCCTCACATTCAAGACTTTTGAGACCTCTATATCAAAAATGTGTTCATGTTATATAATTAAATCTAAGAATTTCGATAATAATCTTAAGCTCAATACCTTTATTCTTAATTTAGAATAAACATTGTATTATGACCTATGATGGACTCACCTCAGAATACTATACTATTATCTCACAATGTAAAGATTATGTATTTAAACAATATCTACTAGACAACCCATTATGATTAAGTCTTTCCCTTAACTTAATTAAGATCTACATCTTGTATATCGGAATCATAATGTTGTAGATACAATTTATTATAACTTAATTGAGCCACTAAACTCAATTATCCTATCCTTAGTTCAGAATGACTTCCTATTATAACCGTCTACTAAACTTGTCATAAGATGTTGAATTACCTCCCATACTGAAGCAACTATATTATAGTTAACTTAGACTTATCGAACTCTTACATTTAGTATTCACAAGGTACATTACTTGCTTAATTATTACCTATATAATAAGGTATTTAAATATAACCTTTTATGTATCCTTACTTACCTTTAATCTCCTAAATGTTTTATTTTTACACACATACACTCTATAGACTATGTATAATCCCTTTTGTACTAAACTTCAATAAACTTAAGCTTTAAATACGTTTTAAATTATTTTACAAAGCCTAAGGTTTCAAAGGAATAACTTAATAAATTAATTCCCTTTATTGTATTTAGGATGGACAATATATCTACATAGAGTAGAATGTATCAAAGAATTAAATTCTGGTTCGTAAGCGAAATTGTTAATTATATGAAAATTCTCATATTTTATATTCAAATAACATATCATTAATTCCCATTACCGTAAAGTATATCAGTATAATATCCGATGTAACTTAGTTTTATCTAACAAAAGGTTCAAAGGTTTTAAGTATCAAATTCCTATTTATAAACCTTCTATAAATTCTAACTACTAAATACCTCACTTAATTGTAAACTCACATCCTAAGTATTGGTAATAAATGTTATAAATGTATTTCATATGGCTTATCTAATGCCAGGAAACTTAAGGATTATTATTTAGATAAATTTCCAAATCATAGTTTAATATAGTTTTATATCATAACCCTTTTAATGATTTTATCTTAAAACATTAAGTTATATTCCAATACCATAAATGTAAAGAAATGACTAAATCTAGACTTACTAATCCACCTCACATTTAGATGTAAAAGTATTTTATTTATTTATTATTGTTTATATATTAAGAACATTTAGATGTAAAAGTATTACATATATTCATTAATTATATAGTAAGTTCTATTTGTGTAAAATCTAATTACAAATATTCCTAAGTCCCAACTTATTAATTACCTAACCAAATTATAGATTTACATTATGGTCTTTGACAAATAATATTACACATGTATTCTAATATGGTTTATATAAATCTTAGAAATCCAAGATAACTCTTTAAGCTCAATTTCATAACCACACTTCAATACTACCTCATATAATATTCTTTTAATAGTATTATGTATAGGTTTAGTTTAACTTATTAATTCCTTCATATCCCATTTGCTATAAGGTATTTTATGTCTTTTATTTATTTATTTATCATATATGTAAACCAGGATTTATTCAAGACATTCTTTATGTAGTTTTACTGCATTTAATTATTTATATTAACTTTTACTCATATCTACATCCAAAATATGGTTTATAAAATAAAGTATTTCCCTAGTTTCAATTAAGTCTATTAACTAATGGTGGCCACGGTTCCGGTTCCGCCGGTTCCGGTTCCGGTTCCACCGGTTCCGGTTTCGAGATATGTGTATTCGGATTCGGAACCGGTCAGGGGCGGTTCGGGGCGGTTCCGGTTCCGAATCTGAAGGTTGTATTCGCTTCGGATTCACTCAAAAAACCGGTTCCGTAGCGGTTCCGGTTCTGGTTCCGGCCGGTTCCGGAGCGGTTCCGGCCGGTTCCGGAGTGGTTCCGGCCAATTCTGGAGCGGTTCCGGCCGATTCCGGAGCGGTTCCGGTCAAATCCGGCTGGTTTGGACCAAAACGACGTCGTTTTGCCCTTTGACCAATGGCTAATTGACCGGTTCCTAGGCGGTTCTGGTTCCGGTTCCACCGGTTCAGGGTCCGGTTCCGGTTCCACGGTTCCGAATCCGACGGTGAATCCAGTCGGTTCCAGGCGGTTCCGGGCGGTTCCGGTTCCGGTTCCGGGCCCGGTTCGGTCCCGAATCTCAAAACTTGTATTCGGATTCGATTCGCAAGGGAACGGTTCCGGTTCCGAATCGGTTCCGGCCCGGTTCTGGCCGGTTCCGATTCCAATCGGTTCCGGGTAGAACCGCCGGTTTCGGGTAGATTCGGATTCGATGGCCACCGTTAATTAACTACCATATTATATAATTAATATAAATGTAGATTTATTTAGTTCCTTGATTTAACCTTAGTTACTATTTTATTCCTTTTCATATATATGTAATTAATTATATATATATACATATTTTCCTTAGTTTTAATTAAAAATATTAACTCCCATATAATATAATAAGTAAAACGTAAAACGTAAAATAATTAGATTCCTTGATTTAGCATAAGTTTCTACTTAAATAAGTATATATACATATATGTAAATAATTTCACTTCTCTTAAAAGCTAATACCAAAACATTTATAAACTTACTGTTATAAAATGTTAATTTAGTTTCCCATATTTTCCCCAGCTTAAAAAGTTCATTAACAAACCATACTTTAATTTTTGGTTACATCAAAAACCATATATTATAAGTTATTCTTATGAAAAACTCACAAACACAATTTTTAAAACCTTTTACCATTGCCCAAAAATTCCCAAACTTAATATACAGTAACTATAACATTTTAGACATATTATAAAATTTTTATTTCATAAAAATATCTTTTTAATTTAGCCAAATAATTCCAGAAAACCCGTAACTTGCAAAAATCATAACTTATGTTTAAAAACTCCAAAACCTTATTAATTTACATCAAAATAAACTAGATTTAATAAGGAATCTATGGTTAAAATTTCAAGTCAAAATACCTTCGGGAAGGTATTTAAATTAATTCAACAAGTTAGAGTTAAATTCTAAATCATTATAAACTTAAAACATCTTTATTATCCACGATCTAATCTTGGCCGTCCATTTCCTTAAGTCCATATCGGACGGACGCTGAAGCCCCAGTTCTTCATCAAATCCAAAATCGAAGTCGAGTACTAAATCGACAATATCTCCCAATCTACAGAACAAAATCGAGTGATTCTTGTTTCTATGGTTTCGAAATCAAATTTCGGTTCTAATGATACCAATTTCCCCAATTATAATGCAGTATTCATTGGGTTTCGATTTCTGTTTCGAAGTTAGGTTTTCTTTTCCGGTTTCGAATTCGATTTGCCAAATTCTCTCAATTTATTGCGTAATTGGTTAAATTGATAGAGGGTTATGAACGGGAATGCAAAAACAAGTAGCATTATAGGTATAATTTGGTCGGAATCGTACCGGAGATGCGCCGGCAAGGCAATTCGAACTCGTTTTTCTGGAAAACTAGTATTTTATGTGTTGTTCAGGTAGGCAACTTCGCGGATCAACTCGGGATAACTGAGATGGATTCAATCCATGACACCTACGTCATTTTAAAGAAGACATGTAACTCTAAACATTGGTGGAAGAATCATGGAAAAAGAATAACTAGGGAGAAAGTTATAGATCCACAAAGATCTGAGTTTACCATGTCGTTTCTGGAAATATTCTGGGCAAAAACCGACGTGATCGAGTAGGTAACTTTAGACGACTCGCTCTCCCTACTGGTTACGAATCAGCCTTGGTCATTAACATGAAAGTTGTAGAGGGATATGAGATCTTCAAAACAAGCTAAAGAACACGAAATTTGGATGAGAAACGAAGAAGTTATGACGAGACGAAGTTTACCTGATTTCAGTAAAAACTGGAATTCTGGGTTACGAATTCGCAAGGAGGCAACTTTAGATCGATTTTCCCGTCGATGTAGAATGATGTAGGTTATGTATGAGTTATGGTTGGAAAGAGGAATTGTAGGAGAAGAGAATGGAGAAGACGTCATTGAAAATATTGAGAGATGAGTGAGATATAGCCGTATAAAGTTAGGGTAAAATCACTGCTGGAAGTTCCGATTTTTAAGCTAAGTGTGGGCGGTCTGTGACTGATTGACACGTGGCAGGTTTCAAAATTTTGACTCTAAACTTCAATCTAGCATAACTTTGGCTAGGATGATCCATTTTTGACGTTCTTTTTATCGATCTTCATGGTTTTCCATAACCTTTTTATTGGTATAGGTTTCATGTGCTAGTTTGACCATTCTCAAAAAGTCAACCCTAGCAAGGCTTAATAAGCTTTAAGGTTTCTAGGATTTTATATTGACTTTTATGTTCCAAATCAATACTCCCAATATTTCTAAAATCTTTATAATATAATTGGAGTGTCTAGGAATTTTTACAAGATTTATTGACTTATAAATCTTGATTAAATTCATAATACTATATAATGATATAATAATTAAATAGTTAATTGTATTCTTTAGAGTTAAATAGGAGGAATCCCCTAAAATAATTTCCATAATTCCATATAATATTAATACTCATAATTCCATACAATAATTTAATATTCATAATTCCTTATACTAATTTAACATTCATAATTCCATATAATAATTTAATACTTAATAGTATTATTAAAGATTTAATGCAAGCCTGAATATATACATCAAAAAGTGCAGAAATCCCCTAAATTAATTTAAATTTTGATAAGTGCGTGTCTGTAAGTCTTGGTAAATATCAGCACTTTGATGATAGTAAATAAATATGTATTTCTTAATTCTTCATGTAAGTTTGTTAAATACGCACAGAACTGTTTTTTTTAATTATTTTTTAATATGAATTTTATTTCTATTTACAAAAAACTTTAAAGAAAAATCATATTCGTAGTAAATTCAGATTTTACTAATTAAAATTATAGATAATATAGATACTTCTATATTTTTTCAATTTAAAGGAAGTATATCAGTAGATCGTAGTTGACAACCAAGGTCGTGTAAATGATAACTGGGCAGATATCATGAATTAAGAGAGCACATTCAACCATGTTTCAACTATAAAATAACTTCCACTTTCTCAATTTCAAAAACGCGAACTAGTATGGGGGAAGAGATGTACAATTTTGGCCAAACTTTCTGTTTCAAACGGGCCACGAGGCCGGGGCACAGGTCTGTTAATTTATCTACAAATCAACACAAAACTTGTATAAGTTAAGATTTTGCTTTCAATACCAACATTTTTTTATTCAAAAAATAGCATAGCACAAATCTACTACATCCATACAGGCAATAACAAATTCAACGTTCAGAGCTCATAGCGAAAAATAAACAAAAACAGAGAAATTAAGACGTAATTTACAGCACTAGATCTTGGTCAAAGCCACAGCCAGCACGATATTAGGTTGCCGCTTGGTCCCGCAGAGGGATGTGGAAATCTCAGTAACTGTAGTATTCATTGTCGTAAAACCCAGGATCAGTGCTTGTTATACGCCGTTTCTCAGACTGAAATGGAATGCCAGAGAAACGGAAGCATCAGCCAAATTTCCAGCATGTAGAAAGTAATTACACCAAAATCAACAGAATCATCATTTAATGATTTGAAGCAAGTCATATCTCTCATTCATAAAACAATATGCATCCACACAAGTCTATGCGAGGGAGGAGAGGAAATTCAGAAATTGAGAAAGTGAGACCTGCGACCTCATTCAAAACCGATCATCAACCAGTCATAACCAACCAATAAACAAGGAAAATAGAAGGGGGGGAAACGAAAAACCAAAGATACAAACAAGCATTTACCCTAAAATCCATAAATGCATAAAACATGAATTACCATGCTCTGAAAATTTAATACTTTTACATTATACTAACAAGAATTTTCATTTACAATTCTAAATGCAAGGGTTTTTCAGATTTACCTTCTTAAGAGCAGAAGCTAAGATGTAGATCATACAACATACCTTGTGGATGAGATCCTTGAACGCATCTGCTCCATTTTCTTGGATGTATTTCTCAGCAGCGGTGAGGATATCAGTATCATCCTTCTTACCAAAGAAATCAAACTTTCTTGGAATGTACCATACATTGACACTTCGGTTGTTCGGGTTCACAAACAGTGGTCTCACAATATGCTCATATACATATGCAGCTCCACTAAAGTATGGTATTACCAACCAGCATATTAGGATCAGTTTCGCATATGACCAGATAGGGACCCTGCACCGAAGATTAGGATTTAACATTTTCTTCCTTACAACAGGAATCACAGCGATTTTGCAGTCATTATCTCGTAGGTATAGCACAGTTTTCAATTACTACCTACCACTACAATATGCAAGACAATGTTCCCTCCCGACAACAACCAAGGCATTATACTTCTAAAAGGTTAATATACCTTCTAACAGGCCTACAGTGTCACAGACGCATTATTCATGGGTGTATGAAACAATGATCACAGACAGCATTTACTTAGCAGCTTCTAGCTAGAAAATGAATTCTGGCCACAATTAGTTTGCAGGAAGAATTTAGTAGAAGATAGTTAAGCTTGTCTATGTTCCAACAAACATCAGTTGGATCAGCCCCATCTTTCTTTCCCTAATCCATTCTTGATAGCCAAATTCCTCTTTTGAGGCCATAATCCTCTGTAGGAGGCCAAAAGTATTAGTTAGCAAAATGACTGAATGCCTAATACACCTTATCCTTCTCCCTTATATACTTTGACAGCTTAAGACTAAAATTACCCCTTAACTAGACTTATCAGAGACACAGCCCGGATGGGCAAAGAACGTTATATGGGGAACAAAACGGAACCAAGTGAACTAAAGAGATCAGCTTGTAGTTACTATCATTAAGAAGAAACTTACAGTAGTGAAGGAGACCATGTCAGTAAGGGAAAGAGAGGGGAGAGAAAGGAGTGTGTAGAACAATCGTATCTTACCATTCAATGAGCTTGTAAAATGTGAGCTCAAAAAGGGTAATCAGGGAGTACAGTACCCAATACGTCAGCCACTGTTGATCATCCACAGGTGACTTCGTCTCAATTGCTTGGATTGATGCATAGCTGATTCCAATCTCAAGGAACCAAAGAACAAATCTCAATTTATTAGCATCCGTAGGTTTAATAGAGTTCATTCTGCTAGTGCTAACACGAAACTTTACTAAAGATAAAAACCCTACAACTCCCCAGCCTTGACGGAACTTAGCCGAACGTGTACAGTAAATGGAAGGTAATACTCAAATTAACTTACAGAGGATAAACAAGACTAAGCACCGGCCTGCAAAGGTAAGCAAATAAATCAAATTAAGGAACTTAGACAGCTTCATCAAAGGGGCCGAATAAATGGATAACTATTTACAAAATTCAAGGTTTCAGAAAGTTGAGGGTAGTACGAAGAGTCAGGACACAGCATCCATCTTTCACGGTTAACGAACTAAGAAAATGATAAATAGTTCACTTCCGTGGGACAAATTGGCTGATTTGAGGAAGAGACAGGTAAGGAGAGCAGAGCAAGAGAGGACGAACCCAGCAAGGACGTCGAAGTTCATTAAGACTACCTTCAGAAAATTTGCACCCCCACTTCCCATGGTTAATGATGCCGCTGTGAGTCTGTGACTCCTTCCAATCTCGGGCTTTCCCAGTCTTTGCCAGTCTCCTTGGCCGAGTCGAGCTTCGAAGTGTTCGAATACAACCAGGCTATGTATCAGGGACAAGTTTTATGGTTTGAAGCTTCTAGATTCTGTAAGGGCAAAGTACAATTTCTTTTTTTCATAGGTCCGTTGGGATGGACCTTTATCTGCTTTTCCTAAAAAAAAACAGTTTTATTTTGTCAAAAAAATAAAATAAAGATTCCATAAGAGCACAAAAAGATTTTTATGATAAATATTGGTTTTGTTGTTTTTGGGATTTATTATTCAATCCAAAATACAAGTTTATCCTTTATCATTTTCCACAATTTATACAGATTACCCTCAACAAGTAAATCAACATTGCTCAATTTTTTTCCACGTTAAAATCCAAACGGTAATTTACAAACTCAAGGAACACACCGACGGTAATTTTGCAAACCCAGAAGGAACAATATGCTCCTCTATGTTCATTTCTCTCCAACAACAGTAATTTTGCAATCCACCTGACGAACAAGGAGTATACTGCTCTACCTTTTCTTCATTCTTTCACTCACAGTATTTTTGCAAATTCCACGGGCAACAAGGAACATAGTTGCACTGCGCTTTCTTCATTCTCTTAAACACTGTAATTTGCAACTTGACTGATGAACACCTTTCTCTACATATGGTAATTTTGCAACCTAACTGGAGAAAAGGAAGGTGTGGGGAAGGAGACAAGGGTGTTTTGGGAATACTACCAAATAGAGGTAGTTTTTTTGCATTTTGGTTCTGCCGAACACTCATGATATAAAGGTGGTGTTTTTTCAAAAAAAAGGCACCTTTATCTAGACATTAAAGATAAACGCTCTTACCGAACGGGACCATACTCAAAACTTACGGTATGGCAACAAATTATAAATTTACGATCAATTGTTTTCCTTCAAAAGCCAAACTTCCATTATAGTGAAAAGATTTGGTTGATAGGTGGATCTTATATGGGTCCCACGTGGGTTTTATGTTCTCCTCCAATAATATATTGTCACGTATAAAACAACCATAAATCACCCACTACCAATCTTCCTACCCCAAGTAGTTCGACTTACATTATATTGTCTATATACAAATTCCCACTTAACCTCCACAAACTAGGAACAACTAAATACAATATCATCAACCACATCCTCAGTTTCCATACAAACTTCAACATCATTAACCATCTAATTAATCAGGCTAGCACAATTCGAAAAGATACACACCTTACTTGCACCAATTCTTACCACAGGCTCTAATCCCATCACACAAGCCTTCGCTTCTGCTACTCACAGATTAACCTCCAAGTCACCACCATCAACAGCACCACCCAGTGTTCGACCCACACCATCACAACACATCGCCACAAGCCCTATCGTTTCATTCCCAACCACAATAGTATCAGCTCAAACAACCACCAAATCATTAGAAACAGAAAATTTACCTCCACCTTTGAATAAGCTATCAACCACTCTCTACTTTACTAGGCACAAATCCAAGAAAGAGTGAGACAGATCTCATCCCCACTACAAACTCACAGCCTTACCAAACTTTGAACCTAACACTGCACAAACCATAAACCCCACATAGTCAACACCACCTCCTTGGTGACCCCCATAGCTTCGTGCAAACATACAAACAAAAACCAATCAACTAGCTCACCATCATGGTCCATCACAGGTGGAGAAGAACAGACCACCATGCCCCAAATCTCAGGCACATGCGAACAGTGGAAAAAAAATGGACAAGCATCCCCCCACCCCCACCCCCCACACACATGCACATAGCACACACCTCGCATCACCCCGTTCACCATACCAATTCACAATACGCCCCTTACAAGGTGCTCATAAGTATTTTCCAAGCAAACAAAAGCACCATAGGTGGCACACCACATTTTATTACACGCCTTATAGCACTCCCAACCATACTACAATTTGATCCTAAACACTCATGAAGCTGTCTCCTCTGTTTTAACAAATAATAAGATGACTGCATCGAAAATCCTCAGACTTTGCCATACCCCACACCCATTGGCCCTCATAATCAATTGCACGCAAATGTATGGAAATAATCAACTAAGAATCTTCCTTATCAAACCAAACCCTCACATTTTCTTCTCGCCACCGTCTACTATTATGGTCAATCAAACAAATAACATACTCCTCAAATCGAATACTCAGGAGATCTGTCCACTGCCATGGCTGACCCCCCAACTTTTCCACAAATCCAATGATCTGTAATAGGGGTGGATCTACCATTGCTAATGCTACGAAAAGCCCCTTCCAAAATATATCCCATCATCCCCTACAAAGATCGCCATAAAAGACTTGGTCTCAACCCCAACCCAGTAGTAAACATAGTGCCTTAGGAAAAGTAACGAGCTTTTAGGATTTCGGCAACCATTAGGCCAGGAGCTTTAATAACCATCTAACATTGCCGCATTAGCACAGCTATATTGAAACACTCCGAATCTGGAAACCCAAGTCGACCATCCCGATGGCTATCACATAATCTCTTCCAACATTTCCAATATAAAGCCCGCCCCAAAACCCCATCCTTCTACCAGAAAGAAACCACAAGTGCTTGAATATCTGTAATAAAAAGTCGTTGGCAACAAAATAAGCCCCATGATATAGCTGAGTATTGCTTGAGGAACATTTTAATAAAAAATCAATCTCCCAACTTGAGAAACATGTCTTGTTCACCCTAGATTTTGGGCATGAATACGATCCTTAATGTAAGAGAAGATGGCTCGTTTACTTTGCCCTATCCTACATAGAAAACCCAAATAAAGACCCAAAGATTCCACCTCCCAAATACTAAACAAAGTGGAAATAACATATTGCACTCTATATGGGACACCAGCAGAAAACATCATCATAGACTTTTGAGCACTAACAATTGGTCCATAAGCCTCCGGAAAATCCTCTAATAAAAAATATAGTTGTCTAGCATACTCTACACTCGCTTCACCAAACAACGAACAAACATCAGCAAAGAACAAATTGGTAATATAAGAGCTTGCTTACAAATTGTCACCCCTTTGTACAATCTAGGCCCTGCAACCAATACTAGTATACAAAACTATTATACAAAAAAGAAACAAATATGGGGATAATTCACCCTGCCTCAACCCTATCCCCGGGTAGAACACTCGGCAAGGATAACCATTAATAACCATAGCCATCGATTGTAAATAGCCAGTCTATGTGAAGTCGTCTTCCCAAACCCCAACATCATCTTCACCTGTGGCAGAAATCCAAATAAACACATAAAGAGCCACCGTAAAATCAGAGAAACTGGGTAAAAGTTACCACTTCACTCTATAAAAATATTTTCTCTTTTGAAAAACATTTTAATAATATAACCACACAGCTTACAAATCATTTCAATAGTATTAACATACAACAGTAAAAATACCAATACAGTAGAATACTCTATGATTTCTTATTAACTCAATAATATAGTAATTAATTTAATTTAATTATCTTCCTTGTCCCAACGTGCAGCCAGGACAAAAAAACTTTACTTTCTTTTTGGGTACAACACACAGCTGTAACCCGGACCCCAACACACAGCCGGGAATCCAACTTTTCTCACATTTGGATACAACACGCAGCTGTAACCCGGACCCTAACACGCAGCCGGGAATCCAACTCCCCACTAAATCCTTAAGTGTGCACACCCCCCCCCCCAATAGTTCAAAAGACTAAGGAGTAGATCTAGGGCGTGCGGCTCACGGTATCTCAAACTTATGCGTCCTAATGCGGCCCACATTTATCATCTCATTCATGTGTCCTAATGCGGCCCACATTCACCATGGTTTTCTCCTCTTAAAATTCTTTTATTCTTCATTATTATTTACCATATAATCTCATCGAAGTCCACATATTTCACCATAAATAATTTATGACATCATTCATCATGAATATATCATTTAATTAACGGTTTCATACAATTTCAATTGATCTCAATTTCCACCGTAAAAATAAATAAATAAATAAATTGCATACTTAAATTCAATAATCGTTATCATCAACAATTCAATCCAAAACAATAGTAACACACAAATAAAATTCACATCATGACAAAAAATTATTTTACAGAGTTAATAAAATGGTGAGCGCAGTAACTTACCTCAAAATGAACATTATTGCACCCACCAAACATATAATTAGTCACTACTCTTCGTTTACAAATTTTGGCACCGATTTGTTGACATCATCAATGAAAGAAACAACTCTAGTTGCTGCTACATGCTCCCGTTAATTCATATTGTGCCCGCCCAAGATCGAAAAAGAAAACTAATTGATCCCTTTTTTTTCATCTTTTCCTTTTCTGTGTGTGTGAGTGAATCCCTCTTTGTTTTTGTGTTTCTAAGTCAGCCGAGAGCAATGGGAGGACAAGGTAATAGACTTATATCTGTTCTATGTAGGAAAGGCTTGCAGAATAGAGTAGCAATTTGTTCATGGTCGCCTATGTCAATAAACGAGAGAGAAAGAGAGGATAAAGGATGAGACTTTTTTTTGTCGGACTGAGAGGGAGATGGACGTAGGAGAGGGTAAAGTATGTGTGATTAAGCAGAAAGAAATGTGCGAGGAAGACAATATAAATGAATCTTCAGATATATAGGAAATAGTTGAGAAATCTAACAGACGGGAATACAAAATGTTTATTAATAAAGTATTAAATTATAGAAAATTAAAAGTTAGGAAATATGGAAGGTTTAGGAAATACGTAAGGTGGGAAATACCAAAGGATCAAACTGATTAATTAAAACTAACTTATTTAGTATAGTAAAATCAATAGTAGCATTGATATTGTATTATTATTATATCCATGTTACAAACAATAGTAACACCTTAAAAATATGAAAAGTTAGAATTGATTAATTAAATAAAATCAGAAAACACCAAAGGATGCAACCGACTTATTAAAACTAACTTATTTAGTATGCATAATAAAACCAATAATAGTATTTAAATCCGATGATTATTGTTATAACTCCATTATAAACAAATAAATATAAGGAATACACAAGGATAATTATTATGACATTAAAATTTACAACCTTCTTCCTTTTAAACGGGTTATTTTATTAAATGAATTTTCTTTATGAAATACTATATAACATGCTCGTAAATTATAGTATAATCCTCATAAACTACTTATTATACTTGCGAACTAATATACTACTAAACTATATAATAATGTATTTTGAATCAACAGTATTATTTGAATCATATCATTATTATTATAGATCCATTTGTAATAAATAAATATACCAAGTTAGCTACAGAAATACAAGGATCATTAATATGAAGATAAAAATTACAACTATCATAGTTTTAAAACAGATTATTTTATTAACCGCATTATCTTTATTAAAAACGGTATAATATGCTCGCAAAATATATAATATACTCATAAAATAGAAAATAAATGTATTTTAAAATTTAGGGGTATTTCATTATTCCCTCTTAAAATAAAGCTTCGTCTCCGAAGCTCGATCTCACTCCATTAACCAATAGTCCTACTACGAAATTAATCGATTATAGTTACTTTACACTAAGGTTTATATCATATCACTAACAATAATATAGTTGGCACTTTGTGACACCCCGGATTTTCTAGCCTTTTATTTAATAAATTATTCAAAAAAAATTAATTTAATATAGCAACAAAATTAAAACCTAATCTGGAGTATTACTGCCACACCCGTAAATAAACGAGTGCTAAGGCCTAAATATTTAACTAAATAACCAACTCATTATTTTTAATAAGAAAATCCAACATCCGTAATAACAATTCTATAAAATTGTGGAAGTCTCAAAGCCTAAAATAAAATTCAATTACAAATAACTAGTATTTGTGGAGTCCCCCAACATCATCATCACCTGTGGCAGAAATCCAAACAAACACACAAAGAGCCACCGTAAAGTCAGAGAAACTGAGTAAGTTACCACTTCACTCTATAAAAACATTTTCTCTTTTGAAAAACATTTTAATAATATAACTACACAGCTTACAAATCATTTCAATAGTATTAACATACAACAGTAAAATTACCAACACGGTAGAATACTCTATGATCTCTTATTAACTCAAGAATATAGTAGTCAGTTTAATTTAATTATCTTCCTTGTTCCAACGCGCAGCCAGGACAAAACAACTTTACTTTCTTTTTTTGGTACAACACGCAGCTGTAACCCGGACCCCAACATGCAGCCGGGAATCCAAATTTTCTCAGCTTTGGGTACAACACGTAGTTGTAACTCGGACCCCAACACGCAGCCGGGAATCCAATTCGCCACTAAATCCTTAAGTGTGCACATCCTCAATAGTTTAAAAGACTAAGGAGTAGATCTAGGGCTAACTGTGTCCTAGTGCGGCCCACGGTATCTCAAACTTATGCGTCCTAATGCGGCTCGCATTTATCATCTCATTCATGTGTTCTAATGCGACCCACATGCACCATGGTTTTCTCCTATTAAAATTCTTTTATTCTTCATTATTATTTACCATATAATCTCATCGAAGTCCACATATTTCACCATAAATAATATATGACATCATTTATCACAAATATATCATTTTATTAACGGTTTCACAACAATTTCAATTGATCTCAATTTCCACCGTAAAAATAAATAAATAAATCGCATACTTAAATTCAATAATCGTTATCATCAACAATTCAATCCAAAACAATAGTAACACACAAATAAAATTCAAAACATGACAAAAATTTATTTTTCAGAGTTAATAAAACGGTGAACACAGTAACTTACCTTAAAATGAATGTTATCATTTGCACCCACCAAATATATAATTAGCCACTACTCTTCGTTTACAAATTTTGGCACCAATTTTTTGACATCATCAATGAAAGAAACAACTCTTGCTGCTGCTACATGCTCCCGTTACTTCATATTGTGGCCGCCCAAGATAGAAAAAGAAAACAAAATGATCCCTTTTTCATCTTTTCCTTTTCTGTGTGTGTGAGTGTGAGTGAAATATCCCGAACTTAATTAGGGTGATTAAATTACTCTAATATGATATTTTAGGGCCTATTAGTGCCTAAAGAATTTTGGTAAATAAAATAAATCCAAAAGAAAAGAGAAACGCTTAAAAAGCGAAAAACGTAAAAAAAATGAGCGTTATGTGACCATAGGAGGAATACGACCTCGACAACGGTCATAGATGGATTTCCCAGGCTTAATAACGCCTAAATAATATATGGGAACAATTCTCGCAGAAAACGGATCCATAAAAGAAGTTAAAACGCTAATAAAGCTTTAACACACGTTTTTCGAGAAAATCCGAAAACGTGACTTTGAGTAGTCAAACAGACCCGTAAAAATTATGGTTGACTAAATAACTATAATTAAATATTAATGGAAGCTTAAGAACGATTAAAATTAAAGAAACGAGAAAAATCCGGAAAATGGACCCGGTTAGTGAATAGTGCTAAACCGGGTAAATTAACGAGTGTTTTCTGTGAAAGACGAAAAACGCTCCAGCTTGTATGTTATGTGGGGGCCGGTTTCTACAATATAAATCAGCCTCTCACACACTCTTGACCAACTAGCTAAGTTAATAAGTCAAAAAGCAAAAAGAGAAAAAAAAATGAAAAAGGTAAAAAGCACTCCCCCTCCCTCACTCTCCTCTCATTTCGCTTTTCCCTCTTCTCTCTCCCATTTCTTTTCCTCTCACCCATCTTCTTTCTCCCCTCTCTGGTCATGGACGATTTTTGCAAGCCATCCATGGCTTCTCCTCTCTTCTTCCACTTGCTCTAGCCAACTCCATGCAAAATAAATTACATATTTGCACTCTCCTCACCAAGCTCTACATTTCCCTCTTTTAAAAATCCAAAAATGGTGAAGTTCATTTCCATGGGTGTTGGCCATTTAAAGAGAAAATTGCATATTCTTGAAGCTTGGAGTCTCCTCTTTCATCCAAGGTAAAATATCCAAGAAAAACTCATATTTCCTTCATTTCTTGGTGTGGCCGATTTTGCCCCCTTTTGATACCTTGTTTTTCTTCTCTTGTTTGAGCATTTTTTCAACTCTCCAATGGTGGAGGAACCCTCCTCTTGATTCAAGGGTTAAAACCCCTCTTGGAACTCCAATGGTAAAACCCTAATTTATGGTGTTTAAGCTCTTCCATTGAGTTAGAGTTATTCCAAGGGTTTAGAATTTTAATTACATTCGTTTTGTGTTCCATGAGTTGGGTTGGGGTTGGGCAACCCCATTGCCCAATTTGACCAAAAATGAAGAGATGAGAAGGAAGGGAGCAAAAGAGGAACTTAAGAGAATTTAAGGTAAGAAAATCTCCTTAATGCTAATTTTAATGCATTAGGATTTTGGGAATGGGTAAGTTAATGAATGAACCCAAAAGTTTGTACTAGGAATGTGTTTGGTTGAAATTTGATAGAATTGGGAAGTTGATGTTTGAACTAAGGGCCTAGGTGCCAAGCTTTTAAGTTATTGTAGTACATTGTGCTTTATGAAATTTGGATGAGTTTGATGAATTATTGTGTGCTGGTAGGACCCTATATGGGTGTGGATAGTTTTGGATTTATTTAGGTGAGAAATTGATGAGTTTGGATATGTTAGGTTATAGGGAAACTATGGCGAAATTTCGGTAGAAAATAAGTGTTCTAAGGTGACTTGGTGAATTGGAGAACCTAGGTGTTTATTGAGTTGAGTTGAGTTGATTGGTAACCATGGAATGGTAGATGGAGAACAAAAAAGGGTAGTACAAAAATCTGTAGCACAAGTGGTAGAAAAGTCATGGATTTGGCTAGAGATGAACAAGAGTGTTAGGCTTGAGAAACAAAGGATGGACTTGGGTATAGATAATGCAAATGTCTAGGAAGGTGTGGTGATGATCAATAAGTGATTTGGTAAGGTGGTAGAAGATTGTAAACTATCAAGAGGGAGTTAGAAGTGCATTAGTGTGCAAAGTGCAAAATGTGGGAATTGATATTTGTGAAGTGAACAAGAATGGGGTAGTGAATGAGACCAAGGATTTAAGGTGGTTTAAGGAGTGTTTAAGTGTGTTTAAACATGTAGGAAATGTGTGTAAAGGTTAGGGAATTATTAGGTGTGAATTAGGGGTTGAAAACTAGTCAAAAACTGTAAAATTTGACAATTCCAGGGTTGGTCCGGGTTTGCAAATCGGTACACAAACCCGGACCACCTCAAAAATTAGGCAGAAAGTCACCCCAGGGAGTGGTCCGGGTTTGTAAACCGGTACACAAACCCGGACCTATGCAAAAACAAGCTAGTAACTGAATTCCGTGTTTGGTCCGGGTTTGTAACCCCGGACACAAACTCGGACCACTGTAAAAATTCAACAGAAAGTGTTTTAAAGTGTCTTAATGATGGGGAATTGATTGGGGGTGGTTTTAGATGATGTTTAGGACTTGTTTGGTGACATATAAAGGTCCTTGGAAGTGTAAACAAGTTTGATAAGTGAATGAGAAAGTTATGAACTTAAATACACTTGAGTAAAACTATGATTAACGGGATAACAGGGTTAAGTACGGGAGTATTAGTTTTACATACCGTAGTACCTAAATGTAATAGAAACATTTGAATGTTATCAGTGGATCAAGAGTGAACCAAGGAACGTAAGGTGACGTGGTAAAGTAATCCATGGTGTAAGGTATGATTTTCTCATGTCTTGTATGCTACCTTGGCTACTCTGATTTGTGTGTTTGTGTGTTATGTGTGACCACCTAAATAAGATATATGCACGAATCGGATTGTTTGCACCTTCTTGAGCTTGTATTGTATTGATCCCTGCTAGACTGTACATTGAATTGAAGTTTGTATAATTTTTGTAATGTTGGATTGTGAGTCCGAATTGATATCGGCAGACTTGAGAATTCTAGATACTCGGTATAGAACAGAATTGAGGTTGTATTTGTATAATATGGATTTGAGGTTTGTATTGAATTGAGATTTGATTAAGGAATTTGAATGTATTGTTTGGTATAGTACTCGGTATGTTCGTCATCAGACCGATATTGTTATTTGGATGGTTGTATTGAATTTGGTTTGGCCTTGTTAGTCACGTGGGTGACTAACGGCATAATATCACCCCCAGTTGTATTGGAATTTCGCTGCTTGAGTATTGATAATTGAGACAGATTAGGGGATAATGATGGGATTACCGGTAGGGGTGTTACAAAAAGTGGTATCAACCAACTAAGGAACTAGTCAAGGTTGGATAACTCCAACCCTACAATGCTAAAGGCAGCGATACCCAAATAACATAGCTTAGACAACTATGAGAGTACTCATGAACATACACCAACAGGACTACGACGTAGTTCATAAGGATAAGTCAGACCTCGGTAACCACAGTACAAGTGTGGGAACGAGCAACAAAATAAGGTACACGGGAACCCCGAGGACCGGGGAAGCACCCAGATCAAAGACAATCATGTCAAGAACATCGAGAAACTACTCAGGAAATTGATCATTAAGATCAAAGATCAAAGGAAGATCCAATAAAACCACAAAATACAGTTGGAGATAATACCGCAACCGGTATATGCTACCCTAAAAAACAACCTACCCGCGCACTTGGCAAGGCAAGTGCAGCAAAGGCAGGACAATTTGGAAAACTTAATGACTAACCAGTACTTGCCAAAAGTACCACGTGACAGTGAAGCAAATATAGGGTCCCCAATCCTAAGAATTTGAAACAATGAAACCTTGGAAAGGCCTAACGGTCTGACCATTGTATTAAGAACATACTAGTCGGCGAGAAGCTGGACTTGCTCAAGACCCCAGACCCAGTAACACCATGAAAATTTTTCTTTCAAACCTAGATTTTTCTACACACACAAACTTTTCTTTTAAACCTCAATTTTTAAAACTAAACCAGAGAATCAAGGTAAGCTATCATAAAATGATACAAGGGGAGTTGACAATAGAATACTTCACTTAGGCGTGTGACGAGCACTACGAGTGTACCAAAAACGGGATGTGGGACGGACTGCACTCCGAAGGAGCTTGCGGGCCTGATAGATCCTCTTTGTGAGTTAGTCAGGTAAGTGGTAACGTGCCAATAAGGTACCCCACGTATGTATACAAGTGGTGTACAAAACACGAGAAGTAGTCGACTCCGTTCTACGGACCATAAGATTAATTCGAACCGGAACAGTCAGACACCTCAAACGATCGAAAGAGCCCAAGTAAGCTCACAAGCAAAAGGAATCAAGGACTCACTTCAGGAGGATGATTAAGAGTTAAGAAGTGCGTGAAGCACTGATAATTGAATAAAGACATTGGAATGTCTCCAACAATCTTGAAATAAATGCATGAAATAGTCGGAATGAATACCCGGTTTAAATCCGGTAAGGCGAATGCCTAACATGAACACACCAATGTTCAATGGACAAGGTAAGATACCCAGAGTGATCACATAAGGTACCGGAGAATACCGTTCATCACCGAAGAGGATATCAAACCGGACAAAAACATAAGGAAGTATCCTTGGTCTACCCTAAGAATGGGAGACGTTATAACCCTAAACGGGATAATTTGAAATCTGGCACCGCAATGCGGAGTAAACTGAACATACTCATAAGATAGCCTAAGGTAATGGCATAACTTGATAACACCCAGGAGAAATCTTGACAGGAGTGTCGAACTAAATGTCGTGATAAAAACACAAGGTGGAACGACACCATCGGTTATAAATACCGAAGGGATCCCACTACCAGGGGATACCTAAAATTAATAAATGGTACCGGTCAATACCAAGATACTTAAAGGGCCTCCAGTAAATGGAAGCGTGATGCGATGACCTTATCATGGAGCCCGATATTACCTCCAAACCATTTGATGGTATGCGGGAAGTAATGCTTGTGAATAGCCTAAGAAGAGTAGAGCTCTAAGCAACGTGGCTAGTAAGCCATAAACCTACTACAATACATAGATTCAACGGTTACGAAACCTACCGAGAACCATAAGGAGAATTTCCGGTAATGGCACCAGCAAAAGGTGCTTAATAACTAACGAACAGGGATACCACTCGCAATGTGAGACCACGAGGGCGGTGAACACATAGACTCCAAGAAAAGAATACCACCAGTGGATGACTGATAATACATCTCTCTCAAAACTACCAAGGTAGTGAAGCTTGAGCATACAATTACTGCCAAGCAATGTGGAAATAAGCTGTTATAGAAATGTTGAAAACCGAAGAGTAATCGGTTCAGGAGAAACACCGCATGTGTATAACGCGAAGTGTAAGTAAATAACACTCAAGGAGTCCAGAAACACAAAAGAATACCATATTCTATCATCAGCCAAGTAAATGGCGAACCATAGTACAAGTGGCAGAAATACATGAGCAGAAGCTAAGGTAATAGCGGATGCCATAGAAACTAAGTTGGAAATAAATACGAACATGGTGTGCAACAAGCGACCAGTCTATGTTGAATAATCACACGATGAGATAGAGATAATGAATAAGAGATGGTAGACAGACCGGGCAACAAGCCAGGAGTCTGCACCAAGTGATGAAACACCTCATAGAGGAGGAAATGTTCATCCCTAATGCAATAGCATAAGGAAGTACAAGCAAATCTTTGATGAATCAAATTAATAAGCGATAATCCAATTGATGAATAATCAACCGTGTTGGATACGGAAGTGTTGTAAACACCACAATGAACATGGCACAAGCCAGTTAAGCGAAAACTTAGAAACAAACCGTGCGGCCTAAGGCCAAAGAAGCATGAAGGGTGTGGAACACACCGACAATCACAAGAAGTGAATTCCACCGGAACAAAAGCGGTAGGAAACCCATGAATATTTAGAAGACCGATGCATAAAAAATGCAAGGTCATACAATTAAAGAACACTTGTACATAACCAGTTAAGTGGGCATAGTTTAGAAGCCACTGACAACAGAGGAAGCACTACATACTAAGTAGTGGCTCAACCAAAACCGATAATAAGTTGGAGGAACCCAGTGAATAATCACGAGAGTACGCAACAGTATGTACAATGGATTTCCAGGAGCTGGATAGAAAATCTGAAGCTCATTGAGTTCGCGTACGGTAAGAAATACCACGCTTGATTGATGAACCTTATTCCCAAGATAAAAAGGGATAAAAAGGGTGATGTAAAACACATTAAGAATAACGAGAAAGGCGAATAAACCCAAGTTATTAGGGTCGCATAGCAGAAACTAGTGGGCCCAGAATTCTAAGGTGAAATATACTTAGTGAAGGAATGGCTAATTATCAATGCCTTGAAGCCTTTAAGGCTAGAACCGAACCCAGTTAAGAGTTCAACAAACTCTGATGAAAATTCTTGATGCAAGGACTAACCGGCAATGCGGTTAAGACCCTTTGATCAAGGAGCATTGTATGATAGACCACATGGAAGCTGAAATGCCTCATGACGGCTGAACGCCTTAGATCAATGTCCAATGTTGGCACATGGTATATTACGTGGGCGTAATCCCTTTGTAAGGGGGGTGGAGCGAAAACCGCGAAGTGTAAGTTTTACGTGATAAGTGCGTAAACTACAATGCGCATACCGCAAAAGAATTTGTTTTGATGATTGGTACTTATGTTACATAAACATTTGTACTCACTCATTGTGTAAATTTTGGTTATTTGTGAGATTATAAGTGGAAAGGAGTAGAGAAACCCCATGGGAATGAGAACCTCGATTGAGGATAGTATGAGATATGAGCCGGTATGAAACCGGTGTTGAGAAATGAGTACGTTTGGGAGATTTGTTGAGAATAAATCGGTATGAAACCGATGTTGAACCTAGTGGGAATTGAGTCCCCTAGGTGAATTGATTTGATTTGACTTGTGAACGATTGGATGATAGGAAATTACTTGATGATACACTATTGAATAGCTTAGGTAAATTAATTGAAGTTATATTCTCGAATTTCTTAAGTAAGTATTTGGAGATAAAAGGAGTAACAATTAATGAGATGAGTAATAAGTGAGTAAATGAATTATAGAAATTGAAAATGTATTGTTGTATGATCATGACTAGCAAGATTAAAAAGATAGAAAATGAAATGATGATTGACTAGTTGACTGTGTGAATTGAGGTGGGAGGTGGAACTTGATTTGCTAGCGATCTAGGGAAACCGAACACATATTGGGGTGGATGGATAGTTCAACACCGATGCTGATCACATTGAGGTTGAATGACTCTTGAAGCTCCCTATAAGCGGTCACAAGTAATAACACTAGTAATAGGTGTAATTATCATAAATTGGAATTGGGAGTTGTATTGAGTTTTCAAAATGAATTTCTAAACTGATTTGGTACAAATGATTTTCTTCAAATCAAGAATAAGGATCGGTTTTGAAACCGCTCCCACGGGTGCTAGTTGGACCTTCTCAAGGTTAGGCGCCGGTATCGGGTCGAACCTGGGAAGTAAGGCTAGTTGTGAGCCGGTGGGAGTGAGGATTAGTTTTGAAACCGCTGCCACCCGCCGTGGCTGCGGCCTTAAGTCTTGATGACCGGTTGAACGGTGGGCGTGTGTTGTGTATTTTTCCAAGGGCAGCCGGATATGAGTAGTCCGGTATGGGGAGAGTACCCAATTTGTAGCCTGAGGATCTCTAGATGTGCAAATGAATTTGATCAAGAACCAAAGGACCGTAGGGCCAGAAAGCGTTAGTGCCTGAAGTCATGATGGCCGTGAACCAGAAAACGTAAGTGTTCAAACATGGCTGGTACCTAAGGGATCACTCGATATGGGAGAGGACTGTGTGCCTTCTTTATCAGCGGATGAACCCCATTTGGAAAAAGAATATTTTTGATTGCTATGCATGCAGTGACATGTTATTTGGATGTGTGGTATACATCGAGCCATACTTTTGGTGTCCGGCAGGTTATATAGAGGTTATAACCTTAGCATAGAATACCTATGAGAGTGACTATATTAGATTCACTAATTTTGAGGGCAAAGTTCTTTAACGGGGGTAGATTGAAATACCCCGAACTTAATTAGGGTGATTAAATTACTCTAATATGATATTTGAGGGCCTATTAGTGCCTAAAGAATTTTGGTAAAGAAAAGAGAAAACACTTAAAAAGCGAAAAACACAAAAAAATGAGCGTTATGTGACCGTAGGAGGAATACGACCTCGACAACGGTCATATATGGATTTCCAAGACTTAATAACGCCTAAATAATATATGGGAACAATTCCCGAAGAAAACAGATCCATAAAAGAAGTTAAAAATGCTAATAAAGCTTTAGCGCACGTTTTTCGAGAAAACCCGAAAACGTGAATTTGAGTAGTCAAACAGACCCGTAAAAATTATGATTGACTAAATAACTATAATTAAACATTAATGGAAGCTTAAGAACCAATAAAATTAAAGAAACAAGAAAAATCCGGAAAACGGGCCCGGTTAGTGAATAGTACTAAACCGGGTAAATTAGCGAGCGTTTTCTATGAAAGACAAAAACGCTCCAGCTTGTATGTTATGTGGGGGCCGGTTTTTACAATACAAATCAGCCTCTCACACACTCTTGACCAACTAGCTAAGTTAATAAGTCAAAAAGCAAAAAGAGAAAAAAAATGAACTCATTTCACTTTTCCCTCTTTTCTCTCCCATTTCTTTTCCTCTCACCCATCTTCTTCCTCCCCTCTCTGGTTGTGGATGATTTTTGCAAGCCATCCATGGCTTCTCCTCTCTTCTTCCACTTGCTCTAGCCAACTCCATGCTCCAAATGCAAAATAAATTACATATTTACACTCCCCTCACCAAGCTCTACATTTCCCTCTTTTCAAAATCCAAAAATGGTGAATTTCATCTCCATGGGTGTTGGCCATTTAAAGAGAAAATTGCATATTCTTGAAGCTTGGAGTCTCCTCTTTCATCCAAGGTAAAAATATCCAAGAAAAACTCACCTTTCCTTCATTTCTTGGTGTGGCCGATTTTGCCCCCTTTTGATACCTTGTTTATATTCTCTTGTTTGAGCATTGTTTCAACTCTCCAATGGTGGAGGAACCCTCCTCTTGATTCAAGGGTTAAAACCCCTCTTGGAACTCCAAAGGTAAAACCCTAACTTATGGTGTTTAAGCTCTTCCATTGAGTTAGAGTTATTCCAAGGGTTTAGAATTTTAATTACATTCATTTTGTGTTCCTTGAATGTTGGGTTGGGGTTGGGCAACCCCATTGCCCAATTTGACCGAAAATGAAGAGAGAAGAAGGAAGGGAGCAAAAGAGGAACTTAAGAGAATTTAAGGTAAGAAAATCTCCTTAATGCTAATTTTAATGTATTAGGATTTTGGGAATGGGTAAATTAATGAATGAACCCAAAAGTTTGTACTAGGAATGTGTTTGGTTGAAATTTGATAGAATTGGGAAGTTGATGTTTGAACTAATGGCCTAGGTGCCAAGCTTTTAAGTTATTGTAGTACATTGCTTTATGAAATTTGGATGAGTTTGATGAATTATTGTGTGCTGGTAGGACCCTATATGGGTGTGGATAGTTTTGGATTTATTTAGGTGAGAAATTGATGAGTTTGGATATGTTAGGTTTATAGGGAAACTATGGCGAAATTTCGGTAGAAAATAAGTGTTTTAAGGTGACTTGGTGAATTGGAGAACCTAGGTGTTTATTGAGTTGAGTTGAGTTGAGTTGATTGGTAACCATGGAATGGTAGATGGAGAACTAAAAAGGGTAGTACAAAAATCTGTAGCACAAGTGGTAGAAAAGTCATGGATTTGGCTAGAGATGAACAAGAGTGTTAGGCTTGAGAAACAAAGGATGGACTTGGGTATAGATAATGCAAATGTCTAGGAAGGTGTGGTGATGATCAATAAGTGATTTGGTAAGGTGGTAGAAGATTGTAAACTATCAAGAGGGAGTTAGAAGTGCATTAGTGTGCAAAGTGCAAAATGTGGGAATTGATATTTGTGAAGTTGAATAAGAATGGTGTAGTAAATGAGACCAAGGATTTAAGGTGTTTAAGGAGTGTTTAAGTGTGTTTAAACATGTAGGAAATGTGTGGAAAGGTTAGGGAATTATTAGGTGTGAATTAGGGGTTGAAAACTAGTCAAAAACTGTAAAATTTGATAGTTTCAGGGTTGGTCCGGGTTTGCAAATCGGTACACAAACCCGGACCACCTCAAAAATTAGGCAGAAAGTCACCCCAGGGAGTGGTCCGGGTTTGTAAACTGGTACACAAACCCGGACCTATGCAAAAACAAGCCAGAAATTGAATTCTGTGTTTGGTCTGGGTTTGTAACCCTGGACACAAACCTGGACCACTGTAAAAATTCAATAGAAAGTGTTTTAAAGTGTCTTAATGATGGGGAATTGATTGGGGATGGTTTTAGATGATGTTTAGGACTTGTTTGGTGACCTACAAAGGTCCTTGGAAGTGTAAACAAGTTTGAGAAGTGAATGAGAAAGTTGTGAACCTAAATACACTTAAGTAAAACTAAGATTAACGGGATAAAGGGGTTAAGTACGGGAGTATTAGTTTTACATACCGTAGTACCTAAATGTAATAGAAACATTTGAATGTTATCAGTGGATCAAGAGTGAACCAAGGAACGTACGGGTCGTGGTTAAGTAGTCCATGGTGTTAAGGTATATTTCCTAGCTCATGTCCTGTATGCTACCTTGGCTACTCTGATTTATGTGTTTGTGTGTTAGGTGACCACCTAAATAAGATATTATGCACGAATCGGAGGGGTTTGCACCTTCTTGTGCTTGTATGTATTGATCCCTGCTGAGACTGTACATTGAATTGAAGTTTGTATAATTTTTGTAATGTTGGATTATGAGTCCGAATTGATATAGGCAGACTTGAGAATTGTAGATACTCGGTATAGAACATAATTGAGGTTGTATTTGTATAATATGGATTTGAGGTTTGTATTGAATTGAGATTTGAGTAAGGAATTGGAATGTATTATTTGGTATAGTATACTCGGTATGTTCGTCATCAGACCGATATTGTAATTTGGATGGTTATATTGAATTTTGTTAGGCCTTGTTAGTCACGTGGGTGACTAACGGCATTGTATCACCCCCGGTTGTATTGGAATTCCGCTGCTTGAGTATTGATAATTAAGACAGATTAGGGGATAATGACTAGATTACCGGTAGGGGTGTTACAGTGAGTGAATCCCTCTTTGTTTTTGTGTTTCTATGTTAGCCGAGAGCAATTAGAGGACAAGGTAAGAGACTTATATTTGTTTTATGTAGGAAAGGCTTGCATAATAGAGTAGTGATGAGTGTCCAAATGAGCATGTTTTAGAGGTGTATTTCATATGTTTTATCAACACTTTTCATGCTCATTTCTCCACTCTAGTTTGTTTTCATCTACTTTTGTGTTATATTGGTGTTTTACATAATTATTATTGAAACGGGAGGAATAAAATTGCTAGGATTAAAGTAGACGAAGTTACAAACGCGTGGGAGCAAACAGATCCAAAATCGGAGTTAAAACAAAGAAGATTCAACGTTTTGAAGATTAGCTTGTCCACAGGACCGACCTTTGGACCGACCTTGAGAGGGTCGATCGGAAGTTCGGAGGCCGGAATTGTAAATTTTAGGGGCCGAAAGCTTCTGGAATCGATCGACCTTAGGACTGACCCTAATAAGGTCGGTCAAACTTAAAAACGCGCCTGAAATTGCTATTGACTCCGACCGACCCTAAGATTGACCTTGGTAAGGTCGGTCGGGTCGAAATTTTGCCCAGATCTGCGTTTTTAAAAGCAGAAAAAGAAGGAGAGAGGGGGGGAGTTCGAACCAGATGAAAAGCGACGCAAAAGGAAGAATAAGAGGGGGAAAAGAGAAAGAAGAAGAAGAAAAAGAGAAGAAGGTGAGGAGGAAGACCCACCTCTATTGAAGCTCCCAAGCTCAATTAATGGCCATTTCTTATCCCTTCTTTACTCTCTAATGGTTGTTCGAACTCTTGTATACCTTGGGATGGGGTTTCTCCCTAAAATCCCCAAATTGCTTTTGTAAACCTAACTCATATTTTGTAGTTGTTTTTTCCTCATCAATTCTTAATTAACGCATTAGATTTGATCTCCTATTGCATTTATTGTGGTTCCTTGTGAAATTTTATCTTGAGCTTGGGATTAGACAAATTGGGGATGAACCCTAATTTCCATTTCTCTAGATGAGGGAGTGGAACTTTAGGGCTATTGTTAGGAGCTTGAAATTAATGCTATCTAGTGACTCTAGCCTTTTTGAATTGGGAGGTGTGATTAATTAGGTAAGATTTGATTAGTCCATGATTTGGAGAATCTTTACATTAGCTCTAATAGACAACTTAGTGAGGTAGAAATGAGAGCATATATGGGTAATTTAGGAGATTCCCACTATCCCAAGGTATACACCTATCTTAGATTACTTAGTTTAAATTTATTGTTTTTCTTCAATTTCTAATATCAACCAAAAACCCCAAAACCCCCAATTTACATTTATGCACTTTTGTTTATATTCTTGCGCATTTACTAAGCGTATAATTAACAAGATAGTTACGAAGTCCCTATGGATACGACCTTGTTGTACTACAATGATTGGGTTCACTGCCCATAGTTAGCAAGATAGCATAATCACTATTTTGCTCAACAAGTTTTTGGCGCTGTTGCCGGGGACTTCGGTCCAACTATTTGGTTTATTATCTGTTTAGTTTCGGTGCATATTTTTTTTCTTTTGTGTATGAATTTATGTTTCTTTTTTTAGGAACCTATCTCTGATGGATGGTCATGATGATCAAGCAGAAGGTTGTTACGGTTACACCCCTGAAGCAACCTATGACCAATACATTGATTGTCAAGGGTGTGGATCCTTCCATATGTGCCCCTCTTGTGAGGATCTAATCCCAAGATCAGAGACTCTCATGGAGGACCGGTTCTTATCTGTCGATCCAAACTCCACTAAAAAAGACATCAACCGATGGATTAGGTGCCAAGAGAGTGGAGGAGACCACAAGAGTGCTCACTGTTCTGTGATCACGACAAGGGTAGATCATCCTGTTGAGGACTTGGGTTTCTCTCTATCTCCTCACCCGTTTAAACTTGAGAACACGCCATTCAACCATCTGCCGGAGCTTGAAGACAAGCCATCAGCGGACAGCTTTCACCATGACTTCAAGGAGTTTTCTCCCCCTGAAGTTGATTTTCATCAAGGCTCTTCCCATGAGCCTCACCAAGAAGTTGAGGACATTTACATCCTCAAATTTGAGGAGGAGGAGCCATCAAACTTTGATCTTCACTTAGAGGATCAAGGCCTCCCCCACCTATGCACTAATGAAGTAGGGTAGAAACTCAAAGTTCACACGCTAAGTGTGGAGGCCACTTTCCCCTTTGATCCCGGACCAGAGATAGAAGACAAAGTCCGCGGAGCTCTCCCTGCACCTCTTATTGGAGATAAGGATGTCTTCATCCTTCAATTTGAAGAGGAGTCTCCACACCAAGACGATTCTCACACCAAGGATCATCAACCAAAAAATTTGGGCTGTTCCTCAAAGAAAAATGATGCCCGCCCAACCCACCCGTTGAAGCCCACTTCAACATTCATTTTTGATCCTGGAGGACTTCAATGTGATATGGTCTAGCCAAAGACCTTAAAGATGGGAAGCTTCCCGGGAGGCAACTCGGATGAATTTCTTTTATTTTCATTTATTTTAATTTGTCAAGTTCTCCTTTGATTTTGTATTTGCTAACTCTTAACCCCGTTTGTAGTTTGGTTGCTTCTAGTGATTTATGCAGGTGCAACTTAAAGTCCACACTACAACCAAGCTACGCTAATTGAGGCTAAAACTCAAGTGTGGGGGAGTTCCTTCAATTGAAGCAAAAACAATCCCCGGGGAGTACTAGTTTCTATTAATTTTGTGTCTCTCACTTCTCCTTCATTTTGATTCTAAGGCATTCTTCTACTGGGGATAGCTTCTGTGCTATAATGCTTGCTTGTGCCCCATGTGTTTTCTCTTTTGTCTGCTTCATGAAAAGGTCTTCTGAAACCTTCCCCGGTTTGTCTGGTGAACAATGAGGACATTGTTCAAATTAAGTGTGGGATAGTGACCTTTTCAGTGAATTGTGTGCTAAATGCTTAATCTCTCTGCTTATTTTGCGGTTGTCCAAAATCAAAAACTTGGACCCTTGTGTTGAGAGTTGTTCTCATTAAGAACAAATAATGTTATGAATTGTGGGATAAATGCTCAAATTTTTCTTTTTGATTGCTTTTGAGGAGCATTTTTCATGCGGTTTTGACCAAATGATCTTGAATGGTTGGATTTTTATTGCTTATGTGTTATTTCTGTCTTCTATCTTAGGGATTGCTAAGGGGTGCTTCTTTGTAAAAATCCTTCAAGGGACTTGTGAGACGCCATTGATAACCAACAATGAGAGTTGAGTGTTCTTAAATGCAAAGGCTTGATGCCAAAATTTTATCTTCTCATCTCTTATGCAAAAGTGAAACAAATGCATAAATCTATTTTTCCTTTTGTTTTCTTCTCAATGCCCATTCTTGAGAGAATTTGGCCATGGTAAAAGTTCTCCAAGTAACCTAATCTTTAGAACTTTAAAGCACTTCGGATCATACCCTAAAACTCAAGATTTTGTTTTGCCCTAAGCACACCCATGCCACCACTAAGAGATGGTACACTCCTCAAAGGTTTTAATCACTTTTTGCTACTTCTCTTATCCTACAATTCATGTTAGTATTTGTTAGTCTTAAGCATTTCTTACTTGCTTGGGTGCTTGGTTTTGCTTGAGGACAAGCAAAAAGGTAAGTGTGGGGTGTGATGAGTGTCCAAATGAGCATGTTTTAGAGGTGTATTTCATATGTTTTATCAACACTTTTCATGCTCATTTCTCCACTCTAGCTTGTTTTCCTCTACTTTTGTGTTTTATTGGTGTTTTACACAATTATTATTGAAACAGGATGAATAAAATAGCTAGGATTAAAGTAGACAAAGATACAAACGCGTGGACGTAAACGGATCCAAAATCGGAGTTAAAACGAAGAAGATGCAGTGTTTTGAAGATTAGCCTATCCATAGGACTGACCTTAGGACCGGCCTTGAGAGGGTCGGTCGGAAGTTCCGGAGGCCGGAATTGCAAATTTTAGGAGCCGAAAGCTACTGGAATCGATCGACCTTAGGACCGACCCCGGTAAGGTCGGTCGAACTTAAAAACACGCTCGAAATTGCTATTGACTCCGACCGACCCTAAGACTGACCTTTGTAAGGTCGTTCTGGTCAAAATTTTGCCCAGATTTGCGTTTTTAAAAGCTGAAAAAGAAGGAGAGAGGGGGGGAGTTTGAACCAGACGAAAAGTGATGCAAAAGGAAGAAAAGAGGGGGAAAAGAGGAAGAAGAAGAAGAAGAAGAAGAAGAAGAAGAAGAAGAAGAAGAAGAAGACCCACCTCCATTGAAGCTCCCAAGCTCCATTAATGGCCATTTATTACTCTCTCTCCCTCCTTTACTCTCGAATGGCTGTTTGAACTCTTGTATACTTTGGGATGCGGTTTCTCCCCAAAATCCCCAAATTGCTTTTGTAAACCTAACTCATTTTTTGTAGTTGTTTTCTCCTCATCAATTCTTAATTAATGCTTTAGATTTGATCTCCTATTGCATTTATTGTGGTTCCTTGTGAAATTATATCTTGAGCTTGGGATTAGACAAATTGGGGATGAACTCTAATTTCCATTTCTCTAGATGAGGGAGTGGAACTTTAGGGCTATTGTTAGGAGCATGAAATTAATGCTATCTATTGACTCTAGCCTTTCTTGAATTGGATGGTGTGATTAATTAGGTAAGATTTGATTAGTCCATGATTTGGAGAATCTTAACATTAACTCTAATAGACAACTTAGTGACGTAGAAATGAGAGCATATTTGGGTGATTTAGGAGATTCCCATTATCCCAAGGTATACACCTATCATAGATTACTTTGTTTAACTTTATTGGTTTTCTTCAATTTCTAATATCAACCAAAAACCCCCTATTTACATTTATGCACTTTTGTTTATATTCTTGTGCATTTACTAAGCTTATAATTAACTAGATAGTTAGGAAGTCCCTGTGGATACGACCTTGTTGTACTACAATGATTGGGTTCACTGCCCATAGTTAGCAAGATAGCATAATCACTATTTTGCTCAACAAGTAGCAATTTGTTCATTGTCTCCTATGTCAATAAACGAGAGAGAAAGATAGGATAAAGGATGAGACTTTGTTTTTGTCGGATTGAGAGGGAGATGGACGTAGGAGAGGGTAAAGTATGTGTGATTAAGCAGAAAGAAATGTGTGAGGAAGACAATCTAAATGAATCTTCAGGATATATAGGAAATAGTTGAGAAATCTAACAGACGGGAATACAAAATGTTTATTAATAAAGTATTAGATTATAGAAAATTAAAAGTTAGGAAATATGGAAGGTTTAGGAAATACGTATGGTGGGAAATACCAAAGGATAAAACTGATTAATTAAAACTAACTTATTTAGTGTAGTAAAATCAATAATAGCATTGATATTATATTATTATTATTATATCCACGTTACGAACAATAGTAACACCTTAAAAATATGAAAAGTTAGAATTGATTAATTAAATAAAATCAGAAAACACCAAATGATGCAACCGACTCATTAAAACTAACTTATTTAGTGTGCATAATAAAACCAATAATAGTATTTAAATCTGATGATTATTGTTATATCTCCATTATAAACAAATAAATATAAGGAATACACAAGGATAATTATTATGACATTAAAATTTACAACCTTCTTCCTTTTAAAATGGTATTTTATTAAATGAATTTTCTTTATTAAATACTATATAATATGCTCGTAAATTATAGTATAATCCTCATAAAACACTGATTATACTTGCAAACTAATATACTACTAAACTATATAATAGATGTATTTTGAATCAACAATATTATTTGAATTATATAATTATTATAGATCCATTTTTAATAAATAAATATACAAAGTTAGCTAGAGACATACAAGGATCATAATATGAAGATAAAAATCACACCTATCATAGTTTTATAATAGATTATTTTATTAACCGCATTATCTTTATTTAAACCTATATAATATGCTCGCAAACTATATAATTACTTGTAAACTAGAAAATAAATGTATTTTAAAATTTATGGGTATTTCAGACATTTTTATGACCCTTTGTCTGAACATGTATGTCCAAAAAAGTTCCTAGAGTCAGACCTTCAAGTTGTACATGTTTCCGGCTCTGCATGACCGAACACACCTCGCGCAAACACATTATAGAAGCATCCGC
Source organism: Limonium bicolor (assembly GCA_023374045.1). Classification (NCBI taxonomy): domain Eukaryota; kingdom Viridiplantae; phylum Streptophyta; class Magnoliopsida; order Caryophyllales; family Plumbaginaceae; genus Limonium; species Limonium bicolor. The sequence goes on along the minus strand of CM041778.1, from coordinate 315,347,756 downwards.
ACAAGTAGATTCGAACAGGACTAAAGACACCGATTCTGAAGAGATTACGTGTAAGGGAAAAGATAGAAAGATTATTCTAATCAAAGAAGGCGGCTAGGGCTGTTTAGAAGGGGATATATAACTCACGCACAGGAGGATTTGGGGGAGTATCGACCCACGCCTTCACACCAAGTGCTGCAGCTTTGCAACACACACACACAACATCACCCCAACACCACACTTTTTGACAAGAGGGAGACACACGGATTGTGGAGGCGAAGCAGGGATCCAAATTAGGGCTTTATAATTGAAGTTTTCTCTTCCCTTCTATCTATTTGTTCAATGTCTTCTTCCTATATTTTTCCTAGTTTGTTTATATTTATATTTGAATAGTTAGATAAGCTTCCCATGTTGGGAATGCGAACCATATCTTAGATTCTTTTGTGATCACACTACTCTTTTCCTGTTGTTGCATTGTCTCGTTTGGTGGTCTGCTCAGCTCCACTGTTGTTAGTGCTCCTTTTCTTCAATTCAGGTTTGGTTCGCAGTTTTGGTATTTGGTTGTGAATTGTTTTAGGGAGTTCATTTTTGGAGTTGGAGTTTGATGGTTTGTCGTGTTTAGTGGTTGTTGGTCTGTGATGTGCGGTGTGATTCAGTCCGGTGCTCCTTGATTTTGGATCGGTGTTTGTTGCTCGTCGAATCATGTAAGTGGGGGGATGGAATCTATGTTATTTACTCACCTATGGGGGTTTGAGTTGATTGCTTTGCGAATTGATATGCTTTACTGGCGGTTTCTCTAGTTTTGGGTGTGTTTAAAGAAGGTTAAACCCCCCATGGCTTCGTTGGTTGAACTGGTGTGTGTTGTATTGTTTTTTGGCTTGAATCTGTAAGAATTTTGCAGTTTTTCATCTCTGTTCATCGCGTCCGAACATCTTGTCCGAACATGTAAGTTCGGACAAGGCTCTGGCACGATCAAGTGTGTCCAAAATTCCATCCGAACTAGGACGAGTCTGGCGTGCGAGTCTCGACATGTGTCCGAACTTGCATGTCCGGACACAAGTTCGGACATCGGTTTTCCTCTGTTTACAGACTCTCGACATGCGTCCAAACATCAATGTTTGGATGTATGTTCAGACATTGTGTTTCTAGTTGTTATACCCAAAATTTTGACCCACGGGAAAGGGGTCAAGCGCACAAATGCAAGGACAAGGACAAAACGGTCACAACGCACCAAGATGGAATTTTCCGAGGACATTCTCGGGGTTTTCTATTTTCATATGACTTTTTCACTATCTCTAGACGCTTCCAAATACCATAGTCATTATGAAAGGCATTTCATAATTTTCAGATAATATTTATTTTGGAAATTTAGCTTTTAAATCATATTATAAGCTCATTTCCTTAATAATTAACACATGAAATAGCCTCGAAATAGAAATAAAAAAGGTTTCCAAAAATTAAAATAAAATTGTCACATGTTTAGCATGACTACATATAGTCATAAACCTAAAATTATTTTATTTGGAACCTTAGCCCAAAATTTAAAAGAGAAATTCAAACATTCATGTAATTTTCTCTCTCCTTTGGAAAATACCCAAATAATATTCAAATGTCATGAAATTTTAACACGAGATAGATATTTATTTTTAGAGACTAAAACCATTGGAATTTCATAATTTCTACTTTCCAATTGTAAGTTATGAATTATGGGAGATTCCAGATTGCAAGATTTTTATCTAATTGGTTATTTATCAAAATAACCCGATTCTAACTCTCAAAATTCCTAAAACTTGTCGTTTATCTATGGTTAAAATTTTAAATTTTTTTTCGACACGTAGCATATTTAAAAAAATCAGATTCTCTTAGAGCATAAAATCAGGGTTTTAGATAAAAATTGTGTTCTATCAATTTGGCCATGCTCTTTCTATAAAAGGCCTTCCCAAAAATTACCTATGGCAGTGGAGAACATTCCCAAGGTCATAAAACACAGCCATCAACCTGCTTCCCACGTTTTGCAATCTCGAGCCTCGAATCTATACCGAAATCATCCCGAAATCACAAAAAAACACATTCCTTCTTCTTCCATTGAGTTTCCTAGCACCAAAACACCAAAAATACAGAACCAAATCCGTGGTATACAACACAAGGAAGAAGGGGTCAGAAGCTCGGGCCAAAGTCGAACCGGGATTGGCCATCAACGAAGCTCTCGAAGATTCCCAACGTGAAGGAACAATCAAATCCCGAAGTCAAAACAGGTTGGAATTCGAATTCTTTAATTCCCTTGATCTCAATACACTTTTGGTTGAAATTTCTAATCGAATTGACTTTTCTTTGCTTCTGAATTAAGATTTATTTGTGTTTCTGTCCACTAACTTGTTTGCTAAGTTTTGGCATCAATTCGACTTTAATTTGAATTCCTTCAAGCCCTGACATGTTTAGAATCTTTCAGGCTACCTACCCACAAATTTTGAGCCAAAACACCGCCGGGAATTGCCCTAACGCCGCCGTCCGAGGGCGGTCTGCACCCATGGACGCCACGTCCGGGGTCCTGGACACCCAGTCCGTAAGCTCGGACGCCCTGGACGGCGGTGGGACAATTTTATTTTAAAATTTAGGGTTTTTCAACTTATATCCGGGCCCACGGACACCCTATCTGTGGCCCCGGACTTTTCAAAATTGCATTTTCTGTTTAATTCGACTTTTCTGTTTATTTAGATTAACTAGGGTCCGTAGGTTCGGACATTAGGTCCGTGGCCACGGACGGAATCAAAATTTGACCTAATTTTGCCTCTGAAACCCTAGTTTAGGTATTTTCATTTTCATTTTATCTTTCTGTCAAAAATGATAAAAATAAAAAAAATCCGAAGTTCGCGCACTTAGGTTAAAATAACTCGTAATAAGTCGTAATTAAACTAAGTAGAGGAAAAATGACTTCGAGGGGTAATGAAAGTAATTGAACCCTAAATAAGTCGAATATCAAGCCCCCGAACCCGAACTCTCCTTTCCTAATTTACCCTAGGTCAAAATTAGGTGGCGACTCATAATAGGTTCCAATGAGCTAACTTAGGATTTAATAACTAGGGTTATATGACATAGTTTTTAAGCTTAGGTTATAAGTGGACCTAGAATCCGACCAGATTCTAATCAACCTGAATCAACATAGGATAGGGTTAAAAAATCGAGGCTCACACTAGTGTTTTAGACTCTCAACATGTGTCCAAACTTGCAAGGTCGGACGCAAGTTTAGACACTTCAAACTTTTGAAACTTCTGAACTCTCGACCTATGTCTAAACATGCATGTTCGGACGCATGTTCGGACAGACCTCTGATTTCGCATAACTTCTTCGTTTAAACTCTGTTTTGAATTCCGTTTTCAGGGTTGGATTTCCCTATTTGTGTACAAGCTATATAAGTTGTTTATATGCATTGTTATACACTTATATTTTGTATTTATGAACATTTGTTTTGGGGACCTAGTCACTGAGCTTCCGAGCCTTGGATAATGGGGTCGGGTTGTCCTGTAGCATGCTGTGCAGGAATTCCGTCTGTTTATGATCCTTGGGGTTTACCTTAGGACGTTTAGTGACCAAAGAGTCCAATATCTGCCTCTACAGCTTCTGATGTGGGATTTGCTGGTCCATAGAGTTTAGTTTGAGCCCTTCTGATGTGTTGGCTGGTTGCTAGGGTCCCACCCATGATTTGTATCTACAAGTCCAACTAATGTGTTTTGATTTGAATCTTTGTTTTTGTTTTGGGGCCGGTTGGCTCATCTGCCTAATCTGTTATGGACTATTCTAGGTTCTCTTCTGTCTTTGTTTACCTTTTGATTTCGGTTTTGAGTAGACTTCGTTGAGGAAGTGTTCTGCTTATTGAGCTTGTGGAGCTCACCCCTTTATATATACAATGTAGACTGATCGTGTGGAGACTCTCTTCTTCTTTGGAGTTAGCTTTATGTCTTTTTGCTATGTTTAGCTTCTACATCTTGTATCTTTGCGCTAGACGCTTTTGACGTAGCCTACGGGGCCTTTGTATCGGATTTACTTTCTATTTGGATATCTTTGTAAACTAATGGTTTCGTTAATATAAGTATTTATGTTCGAGATTTTGAGTTTGTATTTGCTCTGAGCCTTGTGTTATCAAGTAGTGTATACGTGGCGTGTAACAACCTTAGAACTAGCATGTTTGGGGTCGTTACAATTTGTACTCTACCAATTCTATTAAAAACCTCTGTCAACTCTCCGTGGACTAGGGATGGCAACGGGTCGGGTTCGGGTCGGGTGAAGCACCCGTTTTTCACCCGCACCACCCGACTCGTCACCCGCAACTTCATCACCCGTCACCTGTTTCACCAGTCACCCACGGGTGAAACGGGTGAACCCGTCACCAGTTTATATATTTTTTTTCAACAATTTTTTTTGTTTTAGCACTTTATATAAGCTTAATTTTTCAAAAAAATCATTCATATTTGTTCAATAATACATACCACATCATCTAATATCAATAACATACTCAAAACATGGAGTATTAACCAAAATATTTCTAATTATCTTAACAAATATGAGATATGTATATTTTTTTATTTAATATAAATACATACGGGTGACGGGTCGGGTGAACAGGTAGGTGACCGGGTGAAAAATGTTCACCTGACCCGACGTGTCACCTGCACCCGTTTCACCCGTCACCCATTTTTCTCTCTTTTATTTCTGGGTTTTCACCCGTTTTTGCGGGTCGGAGGGTCAGGTGAAACGGGTATCCGTCACCCATTGCCATTGCTACCGTGGACTAGATCATTCAAGATCAAACCACGTAAACCCTTCTGTCTCATTTATTACTGTCGATCATTATACTTAAGCTGCTAATCACCACACCCGAAAGAAGTCAACGTACCACCAACGCACTTGGTACACTCTAACCCATAGATTACCCCCTCTAACGCCAACGAATAACTACTTCCTGACTACAACTATTGAATTGGATAGTTGAGTAGGGACCTTTATTGCATGTGATGAAAGGTTGGGGGCCCAATACCAAGGAAGCATGATATTTAGATGACTATTAGCTGCCTCCTTTCCATTGGTTTGAAAATCCTATATACAAACCATAGATTGTATCATGTCATGTAAGGTCTCCTATAGGCCCTCCCAATCTTCTATTGTCAATGAGGATCCCTCAAGTGTGCTCTTCTAGAATGTGACTATACCATTATGGTTGGTTAAGAAGAGTCGTTTGTCCCATTCTTCATTATGGTTGGTATGGCCACTTGAGTACCTTGCAACATGCCCTTCTTGAAATAACCGCTTCAAAATGTTGGCCTCCCATAATTACTCCATTGAGATTCCACCCTTCCAAGATATGGCCTTTACCATGTTAGAGGAGGAATGGTCCCTTTCATTGCCCTTGTTTTGCTCCAAGAAAAATTGCAGGTTCCCTTCACCCTCTTACAGACACAGTTAGTTGTCCCTGAACTATGTCGACCTTCAAAAGCAAAACATGGATAAGAAGGATGGAGGCTCTTACATGTCAGGGATCTCCATCATCGTCTTGTTGTTATGAGTATGAAGGGTGGCACTAATCAAAATGTGCCCTCATGCAACTTGAACCTAAGTTGTAGCATGTAACCTGATCCAGCTAAGTTGTAGCATGTAACTTGATCCAGCTAGAATCTCTCCCAAGCATCCCATCATATCTTTGGAAGCGACCAAAAAGAGTGTTTCCTACATCCACACCGCATCACTCCCCTAAGGCCCTTAGTCAATGTCACTAATGTGCTTGATTCACAACCAAGTCCTAAGTTTTCCATCCCAAGTCAGCACAATAAGTAGTGACTACTTTTTAACCTTGCTAACATGAGAATGAGCTCTCATATGCAACATCTCAAGGTGCTAAATGAAAGCTTACTTTCAAAACCCTACTACCCAGTGATATTGTTATGCGGCTCACTCATGTTCCAAGACCTCTAGTTCAATGTATTAGATTCAGCCCAAGCTTTTTTTGTTAGTTCCGCTTCCCTATAAACCAAGTTAGTTAGTTTAACCATCAACTGCTGAAAATATATTGCTACCCAGCCGCATATTGTTATCCGAGTTAAATGTTGCCTAAGAAAACCTTTGTCTAGTATACCTAAAGCTCATGTGGCTTCTTACTTAGTTATGGTCTAGCCTATGACCTATGACCAAAATAGCACCCAAACAGATTGTGTATCCTCTTTCCTTGGTCATGACTTGTTAGTGATTTTTTTGTTGGTCCGAAATGCTAGTGGTGTCGTAGGTTTGTTGGTTAGTCTATTAGTTTCTGGTTTTATATCATCATTTAATGAAAGGCAATTCTGCTGCTCTAAAGAATAACTGCCTTATTAATTCAAACATCCTTTGGAACATAATTACGCAAACAGCCACCTCCTACTTTTTTAATCCACACATCTCCTGCAAAAATAGCTAACCTCAAACATACCTACACAAGTCTAAAGAGGAAGATGCTTCTAAGCCATAACATATCAATTATATATTGCACGTTGAACCTATCAATGCACCCTCGATATTTACAAAAATAAGTAACTTTTTTATGTTGAACCCAGCACATAGCACATAGCACATAGCCTCTTTCAAGTGTTAGTCATTTTGCCTTTTCCTTTCCATAGCACCCAAGGAAACCAGAGTCAGTCAGATGTCTCTTCATGTGCTGCAGAACACCAACTATCTCCCCTAGGATTTGCTATACCTTCAGGCCCCTACGACTGAATATTTATGTTAACCTGATAGTGTTGCTCCACAACTAGTCTCCCTGCTTCTGTATAAGCTGCAATGGCCATGAATCACCGGGTGATGGATATCTTGGATGGGGTTTACTCACATAGGATGGGAGTTTTGAGGCCAATGAATCAGGCTCTGTAGGCTCAGCTTGATTCTCCGTCCTTCCCATTGGTATCATGTAGAGCGGACCCACAATAGGAGACTGTTGTTGCAAACTGGAATCAATCTGTGGAGGGAACTGTGCAAGAGAAGTATGATCTTTATGAATATTCATGGGCATAGGTACTTTCACTTGTTCCCAATACTCTGGTGGAATCATGCTGAACTGCGAATTTGATTGCAAAGCCTTCTTTTCAGCTATCTCCTTTTGTATTTGCTCAATCTGGGCTTTGAGTGTTGAGTTCTCATCCTCCAACTCATTCTTCTCTGCTGTCATCTGGTCATTCCAAATTCACAATGCTTGTAAACTTGAGAAAGATAGAGTGACGGCCAAAATAAAGTAGACTACCACACAAAGGGCAAGGAGGAAGAAGTTTGGTTGACAGAACTTACATAGTCAGATTCAGACAATAGAGCTTGATTTTGCTCCCTCAGGGTCTTTATCTGAGAATCTATATCACTCACAAGCCGGATTGTTTCTCCCAATACGCAGGCCTTACCATTGTTTGGCTCACCAAGAGCTGGGTAGAACATAAAAAGAAAAAAGCATGATTGAGAACATTCATGAGAATCAGCATTAGTACTTCATCAAATATAAAGCAGCATGTCTGATAATAAACAAAACATTATCATGCATATAAAAAGGCATGTAATATTCACTTGGCAGAAAAAATATTACCAACAATACAAGCCAAATTGTTAAAAAGGTCATTCAGTTGCTCGCGCTTTAGTTTCTCCCTTTCCGACTTCAATATTCTTTTGGGAGCTTTTCCTCGCTTAACTTTTTTCGCGCCAGACCTGTAAAGTCAACTTCAGTCAATGGATGAAAGTGGTGGCATACTTTGATTAGATCAGTAAACATGTGACGAAATATGAATTAACACTTCAGGACATGACTGATAGCTGGATAAAGAACACGGTGCCCTAAGAAGTTTATGTCAACGAGAATGAAGCATCAGAAATCTAAAGAGAGCGTTTCAACTTTCAACCATTAGATGTTTACATCACCTAATGAAAGATACATTTGTGTATAAACTAAAACAGCTTACAGAAACCAGATACAAATGGAGAAGCGGCAATTATCAGGGTATAACTGAAGAAAACTAGGCAAATCTCACTGTTAGCCAATCTCGAAAACCAATTTAAGTATCTAGCAAGGGAAATGACTAATCCGGTAACAGCTTCACCAAGCTAATAGGCGTGGGAAAAATAGTGCTCACAGGTTGGAAGTTTCAGGTATTGATGTAGTCTCTTCGTCCGTTGTACTATCTGCGAGATCTTTGGCCATTTTTAAACTGCAAAACAGAACAAATTAATCAATGGATCACACAAGCGTGGGATTTAATTGCACGATCACGGTAAGGCTTCTGCAAAAAAATGACACCATACAATTGTATATAGAAAATAATGCATCAAAATAATCATCAAAGAATTGTCTTAAGAGAAAAACAAGTTCACATCTTCCAGACTGAACTGTTCACACTGAAAGGAAAGCAAGATGAAATATAAGAGAAATGACCTATGAATCTATAAATTCTAAAACAGACCCTAACAATAGAAATGCGACTTTAAATGTTCTTAAAAAGCTCAGAATCTTTTCACTATCAACGGCCGAAGTCTTCATTTCATATTCCCTAAACAACTCGAGTACATCGTCATTGCAGAACACGAGAAGCCTAACTCCAATCGACTATGGAACCAAGAAAAAGGTCAAAACCAAAGGAAGAAGCAAAATTTCCGAGAAAACAATATCCAATTGCCGTTCGTCCAAGAACCCTACTTCATGATTATCTGATGAACACAAATATTATCAATTATGAATGAAAACGATTAAACATCATCATAGGTAGATTACCGTAATAGAGGGTACCGTGATATCACAGAGCAGGATCAATCGAACAAAACGTACTAGCCAAAAGCGCACAAGACCAGAAGCATACAAGTAGTTTCTACCTTGAAGGACCGGAAAAGAATTCTTTGAAATAAATGCAAAAACTTAATGGGGGTATGTCGCAAGAAGCATGAGCGAGGAGGTGAAGGCAAAGAGAGCAGAAAAATAAAGAGAAAGAGCAAAGAGCAAACACAAGAGGAACGAGACATCACGGATAGAGGCGAGCGAGAGGGAGGCGATGGGGCGTGTGGAAGGGTATAACATCAAGAGAGGAGGAACGTGCCTGCCAACTGACCATACGACAAGTTGAACAGACACGCAAGCAGCCGGCACACGCTCTTCACTTTTCCTAATTTATCCTACCTAGGGTGATTGGTTTCTATTGGTTTTCGCCTCTGGACCGGGGCCAGCCTTCACTTCGGCATCCAGGAGCAATGCGCCCGCGTCATGATCACGTGGCTTTCTTATGTCCAGCAGGCGCTGACATGGCGTCTCCTTGTCTAAAGATCGTGACCGTAGCTTCCACGCTTGGGAATCACTTGGCCAACTCAGCAAGCAGAATAGGGCTGGCGCTGTTTGCCAATCATAGCATATTAATTAGGGTTCAAATTCTTAAGAGCGGGCATGCCGATATAAGAGTGGAGTGGCCCATTCTGGGACAGTAGCTGTTGGGTTGTTTATATGACTATAAATTTTTGAATGAGTAGTAACTAAGTATGAAAATTGTTTGTACCATTGAGCACATTTAAGTCTCTTTTCGGCAAGAGTTTTCTCATCTTTCTTATCTTTAAATCTCTTTTCTCCTCGGTTTCCATCATCTCATAATTGATTAAGTTTGTACATCTTGATTCACTTTTAGCTCTTCTTCCGAAAAGGTTGTTGTTTATCTTTGATCTGCCCACTCTGGTAAATCTTACTTAGCTCTACTTCTCGTTCTCCCCCAAAAATGATTCTCTTTCTTCTCCTTTACGGCAAAGATCATCCCGTTGGGCCTAAAGTCAACATGTAAAATAGAATAAAAAAGTTCTACCTTTACGGATCATTTCACTCAAACTTCTCTTCCACTCTGTGTTAGTCTTAAAGAAGTTTTACCGAACACTGCAAATGGGTCATACTTTTTCTTTTTAAATGGCTCATAAGGATATTGCCCCCACCAAAAGGATGTTAGGAATGTTCGAGGCCACACAAGTTTTTATAGACTTTTCTAAAATTTCTAAGACGTTGTGTGACATGCTGGTTAAGGATGCTTAGTTCTAGTTCACAAAGGAATGCTTAGACATATTCAACATTATCAAGGCAACGCTATGCACCAGTCGTTGTTTCCTTTTGAGATGATGTGTGATGCCATATGCTATGAGAGCAGTTCTGGGTCAGAAACATGATAAGATGCTAAGACTGGTTTGCTATGCAGCAAGACTCTCAATGATGCACATAAAAACTACACCACCATAGAGAATGAGCTGATTGCTATTGTTTTTGCTTGAGATAAATTCTGGCCTTACATCCTTGAGAACAAAGTCATAGTGCATACGGATCACTATGCTCTCAGATATTTCTTCAAGAAGGTGGATACCAAGCCTAGACTGATAAGATGGATCATGCGTCTGTAGGACATTGATATTGAGATTAAGGACATGCCCGGAGTTCCGAATGAAGTCGCTGATCATTTTTCCTGAATGGAGACCCTTGATGATAGCATACCAATCAATGAGTTCTTTCCTAGTAAGTATGTCTTCGTGGTTGGTTAGTTGAGAGATCTCTGGTATGCGGACATTGCAAACTTTCTTGCGAGGCACATAGTTTCTCCTTAGATGACTTATCAACAACAGAAGAAATTCTTCTCCACTGTCAAGCATTATCGACAGGATGATCCCTTTCTCTTTAAGGTGTGTACTGATGGGATCATGTGTAGATGCATACCGGAGGCGGAGACTCAGGATATTCTTACTCATTGCCACTCCAGGGAGACAGGTGGTCACTTTGGCCCAACTAAGACAACAGTGAAGGTTTTGGAATTTGGTTTCTTTTGGAAGACATTACATAAGGACTTTCATGCTTTTGTGTCTCATATGACCGCTAGCAACGGCAAGGTAATCTTTCACGCCGCCATGAGATGGCTCTAAATTCTATCCTGGAGGTTGAGTCATTCAATTTATAGGGCATGGATTTCATGGGACCATTTCCTTCATCATAATCTAACATTTACATCCCGGTAAGTGTTGCCTACATTACCAAATGGGCTGAAGCAATGGCCTCACCAACCAACGATGCTAAGGTCGTCCTGAAATTTTTAAAGAATACCATATTTTCTCGATTTGGTGTTCCTCAGGCTATAATCAATGACGGAGGGTCTCACTTCTGCAACAAGCAATTTGTGCTCTAGTTTAGAAGTACGAAGTGAGACATAAGGTGTCCTTGCCTTATCATCTATAGATTAATGGATAGGTTGAGGATTAAATGGATTCTTCCAAAGTTTGTTAGCTCGTATAGGATAGATTGGTCATTGAAGTTGGATGATGCTCTATGGGCCTATCGTACTGCCTTCGAGACACCTTTAGGCATGTCTCCTTACAAGCTTGTTTTTAGAAAATCTAGTCATCTACAAGTGGAGTTAGAACACAAGTCTTATTAGGCCCTTAAAACTCTTGATTTTGATCTCCATGAGGCTGGTAAGAGGAGGAAATTTTAGCTTTTGAAGTTGGATTCAGAGATGAGGCTTATGAAAATGCCAAGATGAGGTGGCATGACAAGCTGTTGGTAAAACGAGAGTTCCATATTGGTGAACATGCGCTAGTATTTAATTCCCGGTTATAACTGAATCTGGGTAAGCTCAAGTCTCGCTGGTCAGGCCCGTTCATAGTAAAAAGTGTTTCACCCTATGAAGTTATTAATTTAGTCAACAATAAGGGAGAGACATTTAAGGTCAATGGATTCCAATTGAAGTATTATCAAGGAGGCAACGTCTACGTGGTTCATTCGACATTCTTCATGATCCTCAGTTCTATATCTGAAGAACCAAGGTCTAGCCAAAGACCAAAAAGAAGTGTAGATGACTAGGAGACAACCCAGCACTGTGAGGTTTTAAATTTTCTTTATTTAATTTTTCATTATTTCTTTTGTTATTTCCTTCTTTCTTTTGTTTTATGCTATTTTTCATACTTCATTTTCTTACATTGTGAAAGTAGTTGGTTCTCCGGATACGTCCTCGATCGGTCATGGACGTGTCATTGAGTCAAGTAGACTTAGTACACTAGTACAAAAAAGCCTATTTCGGTACCCCTATTTTGGCGGTTGTACTCATAACCGCCAAAATAGGGCCCCAAAAAATTCTCTGTGTAAAAAAAGATACTTATTTCAACGACAGTTCCTAGCTAGGAACCGCCGAAATAGGATCATCGATTAATGTATGTGTAAAAAAAACACCTATTTTAACGGTTTGTAGCAAGGAACCGTCAAAATAGGGTCGTCCCGGTTAGGGGTGGCAAAACGGGTTTGCGGGTCATGTTAGGCAATCCCAAATCTGACCCGTTTATTAAATGGGTTGACCCGACCCAACCCGTTTAATTAATCGTGTCAAAATATGAAACCCAAACCCGTTTATTAAACGGGTTGACCGGGTTATCAAACGGGTTGACCTGTCTGACCCAATTAACTAATTATGTCCAAATTTAAAACTCAAATCCTCATATATTTACTCAAACCTAACATGTTTAGTTATATAAAAGAAGTACTTTGATTAATTAATATTAGATTTGTCATTCTATGATATTATTAACTTTAATTTAATTAAATACTTAATTTTAATATTTATATATCTTATTTATATTAAAATTTGATAATAAAAAATGAATAATCTATAATTTATAATATATATGTATTTAATATTAATTACATAAACGGGTTAGCAGGTTACATATCTTAAACCCAAACTCGACACGGTTATTAAACGAGTCGTGTTCGGGTTGACCCATTTATTTAATCGTGTCAAATTTTAAAACCCAAACCCGCTAACTTCGTGTCGGGTTCGTGTTGGTCAAACGGGTCGTGTTGAAATTTCCACCCCTAGTCCGGGTTCAATTTTTCACATACCCGGTTTTTTTAGTCTATCTCGGCGGTTCCTAGCTAAGAACCGCCAAAATAGATAAAAAAAATTTAAAATTGCACCTGTCTTTGCCTTCGTTTTCTCACGTTTCCTCCCTCTCTTCATTCTCTTCATGTCTGCGCCTCCGCTCCCCCTTTGTTCTCTTCTTGCGTCTGCTCCTCCACCTCCCCCTTCATTCTTTTCTTGTTCTGCTCCGCCTCCCCCTTCATTCTCTTCCTGTGCTGCATCTCACTCAACAGGTTGAAAACGGGGCTATTGTTCATCCCGAACCGGTAATATACTCGAACTTAACTTTATTCTCTCTAGTGAACAAGGAATGCATACATACTATGTGTGTTTTCATTCTCTTGTTTGTGTCTGCGAAAATATTCATTTTCTTCATTGTAGGTAATTTTGCTACTGGAGAACAAGGAACATGTTTTACGCGAAGGGATTTGACTGGATATGGTTGACCCAATGACCTATTTCGGCGGTTCTCTAGGAGGAACCGCCGAAATAGGTAGTATTTTTTTGTTTTTTCCTTTCCAGCTTATTAATGCACCCAAATACACCACAAAATTAAACAAACCTGTAAAGACATTGTATAATGCTGCCACCACAGTGGGGCGCCTCAGTAGCATACTATAAACCCATAAAGCGGCCACATACATCGGCACGCATCAATAAATGCAAGAAAGCAAGAAAATTCATAACAGAAATAAGGATTAGTTGTACACTTCACCACACTCACCACACCACACTCCATTACAATATACAATTCACTACGTTTCAATCTAATGAAATACATAATGACACAACTAAAGTTCAACGCAAACTAAATTAAGAGGAATCAACTAAGTACGTCGATGGAGATAAATTCTGCCCAATCCTCGAGGATTTCAGATATGTGCCTCTCATCATAATTTCCATAGCCCACAAGTTCTTCGAAAGCCTTGAACAAAGAAAAATGAATAGTACTAATGAGATACCACACCAAGAATGACAAAGAATAAAAATACATATAAACCAAGACTTTCAAAGATAGTTTTATACCTTGTCCGATGAGTGTTCTGGCAAAAACTTGGATGATGCTACTAAGTCATGCATAAACCCAATAACAAAGTAACCACATTCTGATCCACCAGGCTGTACTGGACACTATACATTCACACATGGACGTTATCAGTCATACTTGCAGGTCTACTATTAACATGTTAATTATTTACACAAAATAAGTAAAACTACCTTCACTACAGTCCAAGGGATGCGCTTCGGTTGCTTTTGCAATGAAAGCAGTGCAGCTTTGAAGCCACTATACAAAATAAATAGATAGAATGTAATACACAAATTAATCAAATTTAACGAACAAATTTATTAAGTTATGACAATTGTTGTATAATTTGAATAGCTCACTTCATTAGAGCCACTGCTATCGCTGGCTTCTTGGCACTCGTACCAAGTGAATCAAACTGAAAGACTCTCGGGTACTTCATGGCCAAAACCAACAACGACCAATGACGACTGCTCACGTAATGAATAAAATTGAAATCATAACACGGATAACATAACTTATAAATAAAACATAATAAGACATGGATGTAACACCCCTACTAATCCTGCTCCTAAAAACAATATAATCGCAGCGGTAAATAACAGACTGTCGTTCTAATGGTGTCACTGTTATCACTCGCCCATACGGGTGATAACGAATTACCTGATAATCAACATGCGAAACGTATTCCCGCAGTGACCACAAGAGATAGATAGTAGAACTTAAACAATTTCAAAACAAATCCAACAACAATAATTATTACAGACCGTACTCGTGAGCATCTAACCAAATACACCCCGGTTTATACAACCCGAGTCCAAAACGTCATCAGTATCAACCATACCAAATCTTAACCAACAGTATATTACAAACGTCGCGCCCCGCGTTGACCCACCAGCTAATCACCTGAAATAAAAATGGTTTGTGGTATGGAATCAGCCCCTGCTGAGTATGTCATCACATGCCCCGTCATGCCCCCAAAGACCCCTCAATTATTTGGTCGAGAGCATGAGGTTCGTTACATGCAATACTGTTTTAATATTTAAAACTGTAAAACAATTAACAGCAACATCCATACAATAAACACAACCATCAACACATAATAATATAACCACAAGTATAACCAATGAACAACAAAGCGAAACAACGAGAATAATAAACAAGTATTAAGTCTCGTCCATGGTATAGAAACCAATATTGTTCGCCACTGTATAAGTCTCAATTGTTTTAATTGTTCAGTTATACTTAGTGACAATGTCTCGTTAAAACGACATGTCTCTAGTTACCCATATATTATGGCGGGTCACCCACGGCAGTAGCCACTCCAACGGTAGAGTCTCCGACCAACGAGCCATTCTAGCTCACGGGAAATTTTCTTGATACTTGCGGACCCGTACGCGGACATCCTGGTATCGTTTTTGTGATCACAACGCGCACCAAGAGCCACATCCTCTTGGCTTTACTTCCATTCATTAATTAATTAATTATACCATCGCATCGCATTACCAAATTTTCTAACACAGAAGACTAAGGTCATTAGTCCAATCCGGAGTCTGTAAAACTCGGGATCCAGTGTTAGTTACGAGAGCGGCGTATAGAAAGGCCAATGCTCCGTATAAAAGTCTCAGATAATATGTATATGTTATTATCATAGTGCTACAACGTTTTACTTACGTTCCTTATATTTCATATAAGATAGCACCATAGCCGCTAGTTCGTTTTATATATATAGGTTCATATATACAAACCGATACTGTTAACTCAACAACAGTAAATAATAAGCAGCTATAAATACAATTCATGCATATTAATTAACACATTCAGAGAAACAATCTTATCACAGATCACACAGAAGTCTGAACTGAGGAAGCCCTCAGAGACAATCAGAGACACATAACAACATACCGTTCACCCTGATGTATTACGGTGGAGTATGAATCAGCAAGATCCTATGCTCCTTGTGTAGTCTCTAACAGTCTAAACAATACATAATGCTACTGATTAGCATACTGTATAACAACACAATCCTACGGTACCCCGTACCGTCACTAACAACTCCCGGTTAACCCCCCGTTATAAACTGTCAATGTTTGTTGGGCTTTCGGTTTAACTCGAGGTTGGAAAAGTGTTATGTTACATGCGTAGTCTTGTCTTGTAAATTAATATAGTTATTGTTGGACTTGTTATCGCATGTGACTTAACATACCCTTGTATGTCGTATAGTTTGTTTCATTATTACATGTGTGATTCTATGTCATGCACTATACATCTCACCTTAGTATTTATTTTTCTAAGGTTTGTTTCTTTCTTCTTCTTTTTTTTTCTTTTTTTTAAATTCAATGTGGTATAATTCATTTGTAAACAATACTTTTAATTACATGAATCCTTATTATCACATGTACACTCTCTTAACTTTAGAGCCCCATATCCAATGTTTGTAATTCTCTTTCCTTTTATCATATGTCATTTGAATTATGAAAATACATGGTCACTAAACCATGTTATACTTTCCACCATAACATAAATTTACTTATAATCAATGTTATACTCTTCTAACATAAAACCATATTATAAATTCCATTTTAAAATGTCAACATTTTCGAACAACACTTATGTCCTTAATATTTACAAAATCACCACTTAATTAATGTAATGTTCATTATAGTTTATATAACTTATGTGACATTTAAGTCATTTAAAACAATTATAACAATATAGTTGTAAATTGTTTTAAAATACCAAACAACCCCTTATTTTCGGTTTTCAAAAACACCACTAAACGTCTATAAATCACCAATCAATCCCAAATTATATTTCATTGTTACACTTATATCATATACCTTATATTATACCTTTAAGCCTCAAATAATTATAACCTATAGTTTTTTTTTTAAATAACCGAACACTATTCTAATTATCTTTCCTCCACTTAACTTTCTATATTCACCAAATTCTCCTCTTTTATAACATATAGTTTTCTAATATCATCAAAACTATATATATACATATGTCTTTATAAAACCTTATATATAATTCCAAAAATCACCAAACTATACCAAAAGGTTATAACATTATTCCTAACCTTATATTTTCTCCAAATCTCGTTTTACCACATATGTTACCCATTTGTAACAATATCATAAAATATCTTATTTATACTTATATAGCTCATATAAACTCCAAATTTAACCAAATAAATTTCTAAAAATTCCTATACCTAAGGTTTGTACTAAACTCCCTTTAGTACCCCAAGTTTTCGGAAATCACACTTTAGCCCCATCTCTTATAAATCTTTTACAATTAATACTTATCTTAATATAAGGTTGTATTTTAATTTCAAAAATTCTCCAACTTGGTCAAAGTCTCCTATATAGTCAACTTTGACTTCTAATACCAAATTGGACCCAAACCTTTCGGTAATTACAAGACTTTACCTATACTTTTCTATTTTTACAATTTTGACCCAAAACTTTATAAATGTTATAATTTTTATTAAATTCATTTAGAAACCCTAAATTCCTCTATATTAAGCTCTCGGCCTAATACTTGTGTAGTAATTACCGTTTGGCCCCAATTTTAATTATAAGCATAAATAAAACTAAATAAGCTTATAAACTTAAATTAAAATGGCCTAATGACATGGCCTTATTACAACCTTGAACTTGCCAAAATAAATTACACAATAATGTCTCAAATATAATACATACTCACGGCCTCACTTGTATTTGATTATTTTTCCACATAATGTCATAATTTGACCATTATGTTAATTAAATCTCTTAAATGACTAGCTTAATTTATCTTAGTCATTTTTTTTCCATTTTTAGGTCAATGACCCTTATTTAATGTTTCACTCTCGGCAATATTAATATATAAGCTTAGAAATTATGAAAATCATGATTTAAGGTGTTTATACTTGATTTGCCGTATGCTCTCGGCCACTTGAAGGAAAATTCACATGATTTAGACATGTTTAATACACAAAAACAGATATGGTTACACTCCAAGCTTGAGCTTAACCATAAGGAATAATTAATGTAAGATTTAGGCAAAAATCACCTTAAAATGCAAGGAGAGTTCAAGATGGTTTCGGCCTGAATCCAAACACACCACAAGGTGTTAGATCCACCATATTGACATAGGAAATAGCTAGATCTCAACAAGCTGCCTTGTTATAGGTTTTACCTTGGAAAAATGCCTTAAAGAGGGTATTTCCTTTGGATCTCGGCCACCCTTGCTCCAAATGGCTATCCAAACTGATTGAACATGTAAATATGAAGATTATGAGTGTATAAACTCATAAAAATCAGAGGAAGAAAATCGGATGAAGAGTAGAGAAGCTTAAGGTATGTTTTTACCTTAAAATGAGATTTGAGCAACCTTGGTCTCTAACTTGTTTCAACAACGAATTTGATTGATGTTCTAACCTTAGAACACTGAGAATAAGCCATAGGAACTGATTAGTCACGAGATCTAAGCATAGGTGGTGAAGAGATGAAGAAAAAGAGCCAAAAACAAGCCTTAAACCATTACTTAGAAGCTTAGAAGTTAGGTTTACCTTCTTAGCTCAAGGAGTTCGGTTGAGAGAGCTTGGGAGAGCCTGGAAGGAGAGCTTCATGGTTGGAATGAAGCTAGGAGAGAGAAGATGCTTGGAATTGGTATTATTTGCTTAGAAAATGCATTATTGATTAGTTTATTCTTTGTAATTGAATGATGACTCACCTAAGGGATAAGAGGGGGCAAGAGGTCGGCTGATTGAAGAGAAAGGAGAGGCTCACCGATTTTTGGAGCTGGTGGAGTCAATTAATGGAGCCAAGGTGTATAAACTAAAAGGCAAAAGTAGCCCTTAAATTATGGAGATATGTTGGTGTGCTGTCTTTTGTGTGTACATGTGGTGAATTGGAGCCTCTCATGCTTGTAAATGCCGATCTGACATGGTATAAGGGGTCAACTTTGACCTCTTGACCAATCTTAGTCAATGTTGACCCATGTGGGCCCCCTTTTAGGGTTTTATTAATATTTTAATATTAAATTTGTAAATTTGGAATTAAATTCCTAATATGATATAATGTGATAATATCATATTTAAAGGTATTTATAACCTTTAAGCTCATTAAAACCAATTTAGAAGGAAATTTCACAAAAATGTGCTTTAAGGAGTTTTAGTGCACATTTGTGTTGCAAGGTGTTTCTGAGCTTAGTTTTCTTTGAGAACTGTTTTGTTGTGTTCCTTACTTCATTATAATACTTAGGAATCCACTTGGATCCTATCTGAGGTCATACAATCTTTATGGTGTCTTAAAGCACCTTTTTGGCTTTACCGATCTTAAGGCATGTTTTGCCTTGTTGAGATCTTTAGATTGCTCCCCAGTAATATTTAGATGTTTATTAACCATCTTAGATCATTAATAGATCATTTAATTATATTTTAAAGGTTAGGGGTATCTCAGTCTACCCCCCTTAAAAAGGCTTCGTCCCGAAGTCCTTAATCCTCTATAGTTCACCTAAGGAATCAAGTTCCACTAAGTAACCAATCAGTCCATATCTAGGGAGTAACTCCCACTAGGTTCAAACCTAGTCTATACGTACAGCATATATCAAATAACCAAACCACATGGTATATACTCATTTATTTCATAGCACTAAACAAGGTGCACAACCAATTCATCAACAAAAGTACTCAGCGGTACTATATATATATTCTCAAACAGGTGCACCAAGGCACATACATAAAATGTATACAACATACAATCATCTAAACAAACATGTATGACGCAACATACCAACAAAACACACCACCAAAACAAGACCTAATGCATAACATATGCGCAAGCCAAGTGGTGTCTACCCCCCTTAAAAAGGGTTTGACCACGAACCTGTACAAGTATCACAACTACTACTCGAAGAGTGCGGGATACTTCGCTCTCATGGAGTCCTCTAACTCCCAAGTAGCCTCCTCCACCTCATGGTTCGACCAGAGAACCTTGACCATACTAACGGTCTTGTTCCTAGTCTGTCTCATTTTTGTATCGAGAATGCGGAGTGGTACTTCCTCATATCGTAGAGCGGGGTCCAACTCTAAAGTCTCTGGCTGCAAAACGTGCGATGGGTGGGGCACATACTTCTTCAACTGTGAAACGTGAAATACGTCGCGCACCCTCCCGAGCTCTGCTGGCAAATCCAGTCTGTAGGCTAATGGGCCCACTCGCTCCCTAATCGCATAAGGTCCAACATATTTCGGGCTTAACTTGCCCTTCTGCCCAAACCGGAATATCCCCTTCATGGGTGACACTCTAAGGAATACCATATCGTCGGTAGTGAACTCAACGTCCCTCCTCTTGGTGTCTGCATATGATTTCTGCCGGTCCTGAGCTGCCTTCATGTTCTTCCTAATCTGTAGGACATCCTCCTTAATCTGCTCTAGGTACTCAGGTCCTAGAAGCGTATTCTCGCTGGTCTCATCCCAGCATAAGGGAGTCCTACATGGTCTACCATAAAGTGCCTGAAATGGTGGCATCTGTATCGAGGAGTGGTAGCTGTTGTTGTAGGCGAACTCTATCAGATGTAGTCGCTCTAACCAACTCCCTTGAAAATCTAAGGCACACGCCCTCAGCATGTCCTTCAGTGTCTGGATGGTCCTCTCACTCTGACCGTCGGTCTGTGGATGGAATGCCGTACTAAGCTTCAACTTTGTACCCAAGGCTTCCTGAACCTGTCCCCAGAATCTGGACAAAAATCGAGGGTCCCTATCAGAAACAATAGTCTTTGGCACACCATGGTGCCGGATCACATCCTTCTGGAACAAGTCCGCTAATTTCGGGACCTTCCAGGTATCTTTCGTCACAACAAACTTAGCCACCTTCGTCAGACGGTCTACAATGACCCATATCGTGTTCAGTCCTCCCTTAGTCGGTGGAAGACTGACAACGAAATCCATCGAGATATCCTCGAACTTCCAACAAGGAATAGGCATAGACTGCACTAAACCTCCGGGTCTCCTATGCTCAAACTTAACCTTCTGACAGGTCAAGCATCTAGTCACAAAGTCAGCTACATCCTTCTTCATCCCGCTCCACCAGAAATGAACCTTCAAATCCTTATACATCTTCGAAGAACCGGGGTGGACGGATAAGGACGAGCTATGAGCCTCCTGGAGTATCTTCTCCTTCAAATCTGGAGAAGACTCCGGAATACACAAACGGCCATTCAATCTAATCATGCCATCATTACACAGTTCAAAGTCATACTTCTGACTTTCAAAACAACCCTCTAACATTTTCTGCTTGATGCTCTCCATATACTGATCGCTCTCCTGTGCAGCTCGTATCTCATCAATCATACTGCTGCTGGCTAACAGTAGTGTAAATAATGAATGAGCTTGCGGCTCAGGGCGTCGGCTACTACATTCGCCTTGCCCTCCTTGTACCTCAAATCTATGTCGTAGTCCTTCAGGAACTCGACCCATCTTCTCTGCCGCATGTTCAGCTCTTTCTGAGAGAAGAGATGCTGTAAACTCTTATGATCAGAGTAGATAGTGACTGTCACACCGTAAGGATAATGTCGCCAGATCTTCAAAGCGAAGACTATTGCGCCTAACTCAAGGTCGTGTGTGGGGTAATTCACCTCATGCTTCTTCAGCTGTCGGGATGCGTAGGCAACTACCTTCCCGTGCTGCATAAGCACACATCCTAGACCGGTTCCAGAGGCATCACAGTATACCTCGAACCCATCGGTGCCCTCAGGAATAGTAAGAACGGGTGCCGATGTCAGGAGATCCTTCAGTGTCTGAAAGGACTGCTCACACTCTGCAGACCATAAGAACTGGGATTCCTTCTTCATGAGATTAGTCATTGGTTTGGCCTCTTTGGAGAAGTCCTTCACGAACCTTCGGTAATAACCGGCCAAACCCAGAAAGCTACGGACTGTAGACACCAAAAATTCTCACCAATTTTTTTTGAAACAAAAAATACGAAAATAAACATGCTTCTAGAAACGAGACGGTCGTCCCCATTTTCAACCAAAGGAATTTCCCTTTTCCCGGCTTTTAAATCTCACATCCCTATGGGAAAGGAGGCACGAGCCTTTTATCATAATCCGGTTTAACCTGTTTCATCTTGTGTACATACTTCGTTGCTTTTGTTTTAAAACATTTCACGGTTTTTGATTTTACCATGTATTATTTTACGTGTTCGATCGATGTATACTTAATTATTATTTGTTATTTCTTTTTTGTCTTTCTCCGTTTTATCATCACTATTGTTATTATTATTTCGCGTGTCCTTTTTACTACCATTATTTTCCATTTTACTTTGAGTGTTTTAGCTTCATTACGTGCATTAATTTTCATTATTTCATGTACATATGCTTTTCTTTTATTTTATATCTCTTTACGTTTTGAATCTTATTTTTAATTGTATTCCACACTTTCATGTCATCAGATTAATCATCTCATTTTATGTATACCTTCTTTTGGAATCGTCGTATTTTTAGGAAAGCTATCCAATAAATTTTGGAGCGTTTGTATTATTTCTCTCATGCATATACTGGAATCCGACCTAGCTTAACTAGTTAAAGTACTTGTATGTAACCCATGAGTTTCGGGTTCGATTCTTGGCGTGAACAAAAGCATTTCCTTTATTCCGCTTCAGCCCGCAACTTGGTTCTTCTATTATTTCGTGGCTTTATTTAACGAGTTCCGTCATAGCTTAACCGGTAGAAGCATGCAAGGGGTACGCAAGAGGTCGCGAGTTCAAAACTGGGAAGCTGCAAAAACTCATTGTGCCTCTTCTATCCCCCTGGTCCGATTTTTGCCCCAGTTAAGGCCCACCTCTAGTAGCTAGTCCATGAATCCAGCCCAAATGAAACCCTAGTGTGCCATCTGTCTACCCACCCCATTCTTACATTATAAAACATTGAAAAACCCTACAGTAGAAGGCACGTTTTTTTGAAAGAGCTGAGCAGACACTAATCCCGACTTTCATTCTCCCGTTGCCATCGATCGTTCTCCATTTTCGAAACTGAGAGAACCCAGAAGCTTTGACTGTCCATTCACTTCTTCCTCTCGAATTCGAATACGCAAGCGAAAAAAACCCCAAAAATCCTCTCGATTCTACATTCTCCCATTACGAAATCACTGTGAAGGCATTCTCGAATCGCCACCACACCCGCCATACCCGCGCCGGAAATCCCCCACCGTTTCGAACTCATCTCCTTCGCATACAGGGTAAGCGGGATTCTCACTTCTCCTCTCCTCTCTTCTGTAGGAATCCACTAAAACCCGAAATCAGGAGCTTCGAATTTTGGTTTCGAAAGTCTTCTGGTTCCAGGGAAAGTCATGAATCGTTTGTCCTCCATTCTGATTCTTCTCGATGTTCTTATCGACCCGATGCAAGCGTAAGTGCTTTAACGTTAAGCATTGTCCCGAGATTTCGAGCCCTGGTGCTCCCTTTTATGTTTTCGTCTGTTTAAGCAATGGTGCATAGCCTGATATGGACACTGTGGTCCACGGACAGGGCAAAGAATCCAAGCGTGTGTATGTTTTCGGTTTTCCTCCTCTCTGTATTCTTGTTTTCTCCTCTGTTTCTTTCTTTCTTTCGTCTTTTGTGAACTGGTCATACAGTGAAGCTCACCGGTATAATCTAGATGGTTCCCTGTCTATTCTCATCTGGGCTATGGTTCTGAGTTAATTCGAGGTCCCCTCCTCAAAGGTGGATTAACTCTTATCCTGCACCGCCTTCATTTTGTGTAGATATATTGCCATTTTCTTACTGATTTCCTATTAAGCCGTCTTCTGTTTAAGAAGTCTATGTTGACAATGTTTGAATCGGAAATATGTGGTTAAAGTTTGGTCTTAAGGTCTCGCGCAGGATTTCTGAGTATCCTCTCCTGATTTGCATTTCTGATCCGAATTGGTTACTGAGTTCCCCTTGATAACTTGCATATTATCGTGTTCTTCAGATAAGAAATACCCTGTCTATCTGTTTGTTTAATAAACGGTCGTGAAGTAAGAAATACCAGTTTCAGTAAAGTAAGCCAGTCTGTTTGTGTAACTCTGTTTCGGTTTTGGCATTAAGACTGGTTTAAGCTGTTGTGTTCGTATGAGAAGCAAGCTACTAAGTTGGTTTCATTCCTCACTGTCACATATCTGCATCTTATCACTCTGGTGTATTACTTTGCGGTTTAACAAGTTTGCTATTCGTGTTCTGCTAACTGAGTTGTTACAGACGTCTCCAACGTCCCCCTTCGGTACCCATCTTTAAGTTAATCTGGTCTTCAGGGGTTCTCTAGCTGGTGACACAATGCGTTTGCCACCCATATTGCTTTCTGTATATTTCCTTCCTATGACCATTAGAGAGGTTTATCTGCCACCATCCTGTGACTTAACATGTCTCTGCTGTTGTGATGTTATTTTCGGATCCTTGGCAGCAGTTCTGATCATCTTCTTTCCGGTATTCACCTCTGATCTAAACTAGCTATGAGATTCTCTCTGCCTGTTCATATAACTCGATGTTGATGTGTGCTCCGTTCAAATAGGATGTTAAGAACCACATACTTGATTTTGAGATGATGATCTCTGAATTTTAGCCCTCTGCTGAACTTCGCCTGTTCATTTTCTCTGGTTTTGTTGTGCATGATAATACCGAACCCTAAAAAAAAAAGAAGAACAGTTCTATTGGCTTCTGCTTTTTCTTGGTGATGCAATGGATAAGGATGAATAAAAGGCTTTTAACTGATAAACTGATTTGATAAGTTAGCTGAGGGTTATCCCTTATTCGGTTGGGTTTTAGCTTAGGATATTCACATGGTTTTAATTAATACTAAAGGAACGGGATCTATTTTTGTTAGATTTCAGTTTGCTTTCTTGGTTGCCTGTAACCTGTTATCTATCATGCGGCCCATTCTCTGATTAGATTTTCTTTTTGCCATTGCGTGTATATATGTTTAGTGTGTTACGGTTTATTGCAATTTTTTTTAATCTGTTTCTCTGTACATGTGTTTATCATTTGAACCCTAGATGGCCCCCCTAGGTTACCCCTTTTCATTTGATCAAAGTTTTGGAAGGTACCCCACAACTAGCTCATTTCTATTTGCTTGGTGGGGAGTAATACCATCCAAAATTTTGAATGTCTTTTAAGCCTTTGAAGGTACCCCACAACTAGCTCATTTCTATTTGCTTGGTGGGGAATAATATCTTCCAAACTTGTAAAGCCTATCCCAAACCATCCCTAATTTCACTAAAAAACTTTACCCAAAAAAAAAATGAATGAAAAAGAAAGAACATTGAATTCAGAATTCTTTTTTTCGCTTCAGTCTACTTTAGGTCTTTTCATTCGTTAATTCATCCAAAAGTTCAACCCCTTGGTCTCATTCCAAAATCAGAATTGTCTCTCAAAATATTACTCCATTTAGTTTTCAATAATTCATCAAAAAAAAAAGGAGAAAGCCATTTCAAAATTCTTTTGTTCAGAAAATGGAGGTCCAAAAGCCCAGACCCATCGGCCCAATCCAAACATTAGCCCATATTTGACCCACATCGGCTCTAACCCCAAAAAAATTGGCCCATCAGCCCAAGTCCGGCCAGGCCCTTCAGGCCCAAAACCCAAGGCCCAAAACCCAAGGCCCAAAACCCAAGGCCCAAACCCGAAGCCCAAACCCAAGGCCCAAAATCCGAAGCCCAAACCCGATGCCCAAACCCGAAGCCCAAACTTTAGGCCCAAAACCCAAGGCCCAAAACCCAAGGCCCAAAACCCAAGGCCCAAACCCAAGGCCCAAAATCCGAAGCCCAAACCCGAAGCCCAAAATCCGAAGCCCAAACCCGAAGCCCAAACCCGAAGCCCAAACTCAAGGCCCAAAACCCAAGGCCCAAACCCGAAGCCCAAACTCAAAGCCCAAACTCAAGGCCCAAAACCCAAGGCCCAAAACCCAAGGCCCAAACCCGAAGCCCAAACTCAAGGCCCAGACCCGAGGCCCAAAACCAAGAAAGTCCGAAACCATAAAAGACCCATGTCTCAGATAAGGCCCAAGTCCACAAAGCCTAAGTCCACAAAATCAAGCAAGCCTAAGTCCACAAAAATCAAGTTAAGTCCACAAGAATCAAACCTTGACCAAAGGTTGACCTTGACCAAAAACGTTGACCTTGACCCAAAACGTTGACCTTGACCAAAAACGTTGACCTTGACCAAAAACGTTGACCTTGACCAAAACCGTTGACCTTGACCAAAAACTTTGACCTTGACCAAAAAAAGTGTTGACCTTGACCCAAAACGTTGACCTTGACCCAAAACGTTGACCTTGACCAAAACGTTGACCTTGACCCAAAACGTTGACCTTGACCAAAAACGTTGACCTTGACCAAAAACGTTGACCTTGACCAAAAACATTGACCTTGACCCAACTTTGACTCAACCCGAACTTAATCTAGTTCAAGCCTAAACCTCAATCCAAACCGAACTCGAACCTCAATCCAATTCAAACTCGAACCTCAATCCAACTCGACCTCAATCCAATCCAAACTCGACCTCACCTCAACCCAAATCCAATTCAACCCAATTTCATTCAATTCAAACCCAATCTAATTCAAATCCAATTCGTTTTCAATCTCAATTCAATTTTGACGCATTCACTTCAAACCCGACTTGTAAATTCCTTTCAAAATCCAAAAATCCAGAGAATCCCCCTTCTCGAATTTCAAACAGTCATTTTATTCAAAGTTCACCAAGTTTTCAAAGAAACCATTTTGTAGGATTTTAAAGGAAAAACTCTTCTCACATCACAGAAAACTCTTCTCTATTGCAGAAAGTTCTTCTCACATATACAGAAAGTTTTCTCCTAAAAACATTTCTCAAAATCAGTGTTTCTTCGTCGAGAATTCCGAACAACTTTCAAAGTTTTCTAACTTAGTTTTCAAATCCAAATAATTTGTTTTCGGGGAGCAGAAATGTCTAACCCCTTCAAAACATTTCTTCCTGGTTAGACATTGCTTGTCTCTCTTCCAAAATAAAAATCCGAGGCGGGGCACTGGGGTCATAACCTCCCTAGTCGCAGTCTGGATCTCTTTAGGCGGGGCATTAGGGTGACAAACCTCCCCTAATTGCAGCCTAGATTTTTACAAGGCGGGGTGCTAGGGAAGTAACGACCTTCCTAGTTGCAGCCGGGATTTTAGAATCGTCTAACTCCCTTCCGCTCGATTTCAATGTTTTTGGTTTTTAATGTTTTAAAACCCGGGAGTTAGAGACGTTATTAGGGTTTGACCGAGAACATCTCATTCATGGTGTTTCTCTCTGAATCCTATTTTTCGACATAAATTCATTGCCCCATCTTTCGAGCCTCGGCACCTTCCATTAATAAGTGTCGTGTTCAAGGGGGTACATAGGGTAATCCCTTGGGATTATCCGCCCTTTTACAATAAAAAATGATTTTTCTAGTTTTAAAAACTTTAAGAGAGACAATTCTAAATACCCCAATCTAACATCTCCATTAGAATTTAGGACCCATAAACACTTCTCAATCCTCCTTTTAACCAACTCTAAGTCACATTCTTAAAAACTCCAGAAACCCGAAACATCTTCAAAACCCGAATATTTGCAAACCAAATATTCTCTTCCATACTCGATCATCCTTAAAACCCGATTTGCTCCTCAACACATTCAACTTTCCAAACACCTCAAGAACCCGACCATTTCAAAATTCGAACTTCGCAAACATGAAAACTCCTCAAATCAGCCAAGTGATCCAAATACCTCTTGACTCCACCAAAATGACCAAAATGCCCCTTTACTCCTCAAAACTCCCATCATTCTCTTAATCCCGTGAAGGCCCAAAACAACCTCAAATCTCTCAGAGCATTTAAAACCTCTCAAACACTTCAACCAGACCAACTCCAATACCGGCCTCATCCTCACCCCTCACTCAATCCTATCCTTGGCTTTTAAATGAATCTCTCTAATAAGGTTTTGAAAGAAGGCAATCCCGACAATTGGAGACCGAGGTTTCCTCGGGCACCAATCCGAAGTCGTGGTCGTTGCCACTTCTAAGGGGTGTAACCCAGTGCGAACCCACACAGAATCTCTAGTATGATCAGATAAGTCCTATCCATAGGCAACAAATCATCAGAGTCAACCAACGGTTCTTAGAACCCTCCTTCCCTCCCTTCCTAGTTCCTTAGGTCAAACTAGGTGGCGACTCTAGTCAATTCCGCCTTATAGAGGCATAAGTCCGCGTGGAGCCCATCGAGAGCGGGTGTAGTGTTCACTTACACTCCCCTTATGCTTTCTGGGAAAGACGGACGATTTAGTAGGTATTTGAGGGTTGCCAGAATAACGGGTTTCCGCCCTCCACAGAATGGCAATTCTAGGATCTAGACTTCTCAGCTAGTCCGTATTTAGATAGACCCCCCTCATACCGAAAAATCACCCTCCACAGAATGGCGACTCTGCTGGGGAAAACTTGAGTAAGTTTTTCTCTAACTCAAGGAAGACTGAACTCCATTCAAAATTGTCGGGACTTCCCCACTTCTTTCAAAACCTTCAAGAGATTCATTTCAAAGTCTTTAGGATTATTCTATTCCACACTTAGAGTGTGTATCTGACGAGGACAGATAGGACATATTAGATCCTCAACAAACATTACAACAATTGGGTTAACAATTAGCTCACGATTAGAAAGAGACACTTAGGATGAATGAAGCTAACTTCCCTTTAGGTTAATAACAACCAATTTGGAATCACTAATCTCAAGATAAAACGCTTAGTACATAGGTTGGTGCTAACTTCATTTTGTTCATTTACTACTTTCATATTTATATTGCGATTGTGGGGTGCATGGGTGGGTAGCTTAGGACATGCATTCCTCTGTGTCACCCGATTTACCCACGATGTCACGGGATCCCGACCGGTCCACGGTTGATTCCCCATGAGCTAGGGTCACTCTCTCAGTGAACAAACCCACGAGGCGGTACGATCTCCGATCAACACCTCGGGCTCATGATCCAAAAATATCCTCCATTATCCGAGTCAAAGCCAGCATATAGTGAACTCTGAGCTTTCAGTGTCCAGCTACCTGATCCGGTGTCTAAGACGGGTTTATGGGAGTCACCCCTTTGTATGCCGCCTGTCTGACCGTCCCTCTGCCTTACCCTGAAGATTGTATGGGCTCAGTTCTCCATTATTCACCTGCACCACGAGTGTCTCTAAAGCCCAATGTCACGCTATACGTCCATAGAGGATCCCGTATTTACCGGATACCCATACATGGCACAACGTAGTCAGTGAATAATTTGGACTTTAGACACACTTGACCGTGCAGGTGACGAGAGACCCGTTCCCATACAATACTTCCCCGAGTTTCCCGAAAAGTGGGGTGTTGTCGGATCATCACTGGCCGTGGCGTATGTTTCCTTATCATCTTGGGTGTCCTGACCTTTCGAACTTAAGCACTCCGGACCTTCTTAATGACGTGCCCCACAAAGGCATAGCAGAGAAAAACCCCGAGAGATGATAGTGAAGGGACGACGGTTCCTCCGGTGAGACGGTATCATAATTGACCTGGAAAGTGATTATCCCAACACTAACACTTACAGCTCCACATCAAGCAATAGCCACGATTTATCTATGCTGTACATGTATGCAAACTCTTTTCAAATGAACTCATACGTCCAAAAAATTTTGTTCGGAATCTCTCGCCAAAAAGTCTTCAAAACCAATTGTGAAAACCCTTCAAAACCGTTTGCAAAATTTCTTTAAATCGCTTGTACAACAGTTTGAGATTTTTTCTCTATAAAAATCGAATTTCAAAAACAACCCTTTCAAAATTGTTTTAAAATCTCTCTATTTACAAATACTTTCTTTCTCCGTTTTCATTTCCGAAATGGGCGTCATACTGGTATTACAAAACTGCAATCCCTGAATCTCACGCATCACCTTCTTTCCCGTTGTTTTCTCTTCTTTACCTCTCTTTTGCAGGCATAGCCATGATGAACCGACTAGTACCTGTTCCAGGAGAGAAGAAGAGACGAAGAGATGTCTCAGAACAACAAAAGAACGAGGCAGTCAAAATAGAGCAAGCCCGTATTTCTCTTTACCAGCAAGAGCGTGTTCAAGAAACAGAATTCGCCATAGAGTTGAGGGATCAGTGCATGAGAATGAAAGACATTGGTGAACCCCTATTTGTGAGCCTGGCCCACTTAGGCGTCAAGCATCACATCGACTATGAAGCACTACATGAATCAGTCAGATATTGGGACTCAGAAGACCATCTATACCGTTTCGCTACTGAGGAATTGGTCATATTACCGGCCGAAATGGATGCTTTTTTGAAGATCAAGCCTCACCAGAAGATGCCCCGTATACCAGTTGACCGCACCAGAACACCAGTCTTCACAGCCAGGTTCCTTGAAGTCGATATCACAGAGGTAGAGAATTTCGGAGGCATGACTCTGAGTTTAAAAGAGCTCCTTGACCGTTTCTGTAAGCCTCATCGCCCACTAAGGACTCAAAGGCGTGTACTGGATCTCTGTATCATGGGGCTACACCTCTTTCGTCAAGATAATCTAAGGATGAACCCGAAGATAATCTATCTGTTAAAAGCCTATGAGGAAGGGCTCAGCATCGGAACGTATGTGGTGGCCGAGATTATCAGAGCTCTAGACCGTTGGAAAGAAGCCGAGGTCCGAGAGAAGTTCTTCATAGGAAGTGCTTTGCTCTTGCAAATATGGCTTTTTGATCACCTGCGACTCCCCCACTTGGCAAAATACCAGACGGTCACGATGTGCACATTCCGGGCCGCAAGAAAAGCAGTTGAGAGACCAACAGAGGGATGGAGAGCCTATTTTCGGGATATTTACCTCCATTCGCATTTCATGTGGGTACTGAGCGATTGGGATGTCCAGGGTGGAACTGTCCGATCAGCGGAGCATAATGGCGTGATTCTAATTGGTCTGGACCGTTTTGTCACCATCTACCCATTAAGAGCAATGCGACAATTTGGTCGCGAGCAGACCATCCCAGGGGCAGAAGCTTTGAAATTCAAAGACCATCGATTCACCGATGCGGCAGTAAACTATGTTGCCCAAGCCTATGACAGAGGAGTCAAGTGGGCTATCGTCAATGAACGAAAGACAGATCTCAGTTTAAGCACCCCTTACAAGATTTGGCTCGAGAAGCGAGTGGACCGTGTAGAGAAGTTCCCGTACTCTCTTGATCGTCCAGTGGTTAATCAAGACCCCACCACGTCAATCGCGGTGAATTTGCAGCCTGCCCTGACGAGCAATCAGTTAAAGAAAAAACAGCGCGAGGAGTCAAAGCGGAAGAAGATCATTGGACGTTTCCTCTAGCGGTGGTAGTTTATTATATAACTAGTGGATGTATCCCCTTTTGTAATGATTAGCTAGTTAGTGGATATATCCCCCTTTTGTAATGATTAGCTAATTAGTGGAAATACCCCCCTTTTGTAATGATTAGCTAGCTAGTGGATGTATTCCCCCTTTTGTAATGGTTAGCTAGCTAGTGGATGTATTCCCCCTTTTGTAATGGTTAGCTAGCTAGTGGATGTATTTCCCCTTTTGTAATGGTTAGCTAACTAGCGGATGTACTTATCCTTTAGCACTAACGGTTATATTCCCCCTTTGAATCGGATTGTATCCCCATTTTCCCTCTTCATGTATGCAACTGCGGTTATGTAATATCGGTATGACAAGCGTTTTGGAAATGAAAACTAGGCTCGTGCGCCTTTTCCTCACGATCAAATGATATAGAAAACCTTCTTTCGCAAAACATTTTACGTAAATCATGGGGACGACCTTCTCCCCTTCTACCTTTTTTTCAGAATGTGCATTCATACTAATGATTTCCATACCACTTCACAATACAGTACCGTCGACAGCAGATTGTGAAGATTTTGCAGCCCGATCCCAAACCAGTCTTCCAACATTACTCGATTGTGGAAAAGAGATTCCCGAGGTAGGCTGGCTAGTGATACCACAACCGAAACCTCATCGGAGACTATGGATCCAAATCTGATTAATCCAACTGCCTCAGAAGGTGTCCCAACCATCCCGGCTGTTGAGGCAAGTGCAGTTGTAGGAGCTAGCGGTGGTAGCTCACGTCTTCCTGATCCAAGTATTCTCTACCGTATGCTAGAACAGTCAACAAGAAATGAGAACATGCTGAAGCAAACTGTTGAAAGGCTAGAGGAACAATTGCGCCAAGAGAGGTCAGCCAAGGGAAAGGATCCATACCTTACTGACCCCGATGAGGATTATATTGAGGACTCCTCCCCACACCCCAACCGAGTCTGGAGCAATCAAAACCCTATGTTCAACACCAACATGCCACAACCGACCACAGGGAAAGAACGCACCATCATCCACCCAGTCACCACAACTTTTCAAACGGCTGACCTACTCTCAGGAGCACCCCTGCCACCCCCAATCATGACCACGGTCCCTACCGTACCAACCACCTTCCCCAGACTACCACCGTTCCCACCTACCGGAGCCACTGTCCAAACAGCCCATCTATACCAGGCCAAACAGCCTGAATTCATTCATCCCAACTCACCACACCCTGACCCCATCCAACTCAATCAATACCAGTACGCCACTCCCGGACATGCTGTCCGTTTTGAGGAAGCGATTCCCCAGACCCAACTGTTACCCCAACCATCTAACCATCTGATTCATGGTTACAACCAAGCCCCGCCTGCTGAACACCTTCCACTTGACCTCAATCAAATGAAGAAATCCCTGAAAGAAGAGCTACTAGCGGAGATGCAGCTCGGGGAGAGAGCTAAGATGTTGGGTTTTCGTCAGTTCCAACTAAAGCCAAACTCCAAATTGCCTGAAAATCTAAAACTGCCAGAAATCTCTAAGTACTCAGGGAAAGGGGACCCCAGACACCATCTCGCCCAGTTTGATCGGGTCATGACTATGTATGGGCTAGATGACGAGATGAAGATAATCTGTTTCCCCAATTATCTTGAAGGGTCAGCCCAAACTTGGGTATCAAGAATGGATTTCTCAGGGAAAAAGTTGGAAGAGGTCTACCTGTAGACACCAAAAATTCTCACCCCATAAAGCAAATTGCAGAATAAGAAACACAATAAGAGGGGTCGTCGCCTTTCTTTGTCAAAACGTATTGACGTGCGTGCCAAAATGAAACCATCGTTTTATAGTTTTTTTTCGAAGCATTTCATAAAAACACGATTTTGCAAAAATGAATTTCCAAATAACAATCCGGTTTTAAACCCATCCCTTTTTAGAGTTTATACCGTTTGAATTAGAGCTCTTATATTATTTCTCTCATGTATATATCGAATTCTGTCATAGCTTAATTGGTTAGAAGCTACACAAATGATGCCAAAGGTCTCAGGTTCGAGTCCAGATTTGGACGTTTTGGTGGGTTTTGTTTTGTTTCTTGCTTGATTTCATTACAGTCCAACCGAACTGGGCTTCGAGATAGACCAAACGTGGCCAAACCTGCCCCCATCATTATCAAATAAAGGCCCAGCTCTTTCTCACAAAAGTCCTGACCCATTCTCAAACCTCTCTATTATAAAACAACAATAATCCAAAAAACCCTACGGTAGCAAGACTGCAGCCGACAACTTGCACCCGATCATCTTCTTCTTTCCCAGTTTTGCTTCACAACCGTAACGAAATTCCAAACCCAGAAGAAAATCCTTCAACCTAGAACGAGCCCTTCATTCACGGCGATCTCTCCTTCATCCGTTTATTTCTCTAGCCGAAACAAGAACACCCATACTCTTTCCCTCATCCTCTTCAGTTGCCGGCGACTTCACAACCCAACTGGCGACAAGGAGCACACCTGTGCTACGCCTTCTTCATGCTCTTCACCGGTAATTTAGTAACTCAACTGGCGAACAAGAAACATACAAGTTCCTCCTCTTCCCGACGTTAATTTTACTAACCCAATCTGGCGAACACAAACACACTCTCCTCTACCCTTCAAATTTCAAATCCACGCCGGAAAATCAAATACCCACACTCCATCCCTCTTGTTCCTCTGTCGATCTACAAATCCATGTTGTATCATCTTTCACAATCCGAAGTTGTAACTAGAGTAACTCTTGGTGTCGATTCTCTGTACTCTGAAACTCACCGCGGCTGCGAATCCCTTGATTTCTGATGAATCTCGAGCCACCCTTGCGAATACTTCTGTGTTTCGCTCCGATTCTGGTGTTTTGAAGGACTCACGGTGGTCACAAAGTCGACCTCGCGGATTAGTGACCATCATTTACTGCTATCATCTACTGATGTCAAAATCTGTCTTCACCGACGGTCACCTACCATTCACTTGAATACGGTTGTGACGCTCCTTCCCTTGCTCTTTCCAAATCTGTTACTATCATTAAATTTATTTGGCTTGCTTGAATTTCCGGTTTACTGGGCATTTCGGGTCTTTCCCGACGTCCTGATTTGGTTCCAACAGAGGCACTGATAAACAATAAGTTGGGTTTGAACGACGACACAATTTACGATTTGCTTAATTCTGAAACTCTAGTTCTGATGACAATGAACCGGCGTTAACTCACCGACGTTGTTGAGGCTCTGACTCTAATGCTTATCTCTTTGACCCACGAGTGCTGATGTTGACTTGTTAATCTCTCTGTTTCTGATGTTATCGGTTGAGCTAATTTGACCCTTAATGACACTTTGCCGAGATATTCATGATTTGTAAGCCATTCTGGCTGTGTCGCCTCAAGTCATTCGAATTGTGTTTAGACCTGATAAACCTAAGGAATTTGATGGCCGCTCGCTGTAGTTACTTGTTTTTGACCTCGGACAAACTCGTGGATCTGATTCATCGTTTTTACTGCAAGTATATTTGGTTGTGATTATAATTCTCCGGGTCTTCGACTCTTTCCGGCCTTTGAGAACTGAAGCCCATGTTCCTATGTTACCAACCTGTCTAACGATACTTTGATTGCTGATGATTTACTCTTTAGTTTTGGATTCTCAATGACCTGATTTGGGCTGATTTATCACCAGTCCGTTGGTGACTTATTGGTCTGACATATGCCCTTTTCACTAAGGACTTAATTCTGATTACGCTTTGTTTTTTGCGCTTTGGCTGAGGTACTGTTGGATTTGGGCTGCCCTGTTTGAGTTGGAGTTGATCTTGGATTTCGCGTGTGACTGTACCAATGTGCTTTGGGCTTGGTACCTCGGCTTGCTCACTACATTTGGTTTCATGTTGGGCTGAGGTACAAATGCAATCAATCTGACCTACGTGGGCTGCTTGGAATGGGCTTGATGCTTCCTATTGGGTTTGGAAATTCTATCTTTCGACCTTTACTATTGATTCAATCACCTCTGGTAATTAATTGTCCCTTGCGCATTGATACCGGTTTGGAAATTAGATTGAACCTAGCATTACTTGACCCTCGCGTTTAGATAAGAGCATGAATTGGGTTATAGTTGCCCCATGTTATAATTGTTAAGACAAATCACTCATTGGTTGGATGGTAACTTATTAATTTTTCATCTTAGAGGGAAATGATATAAACCCTTCTAGGTATGATCCCACATGACTCACAACCCATCTTCTTGATACTACACTTTGGTTTGAGTCATAATCTAAGACGTTTGAATTAATTTGAGTAGCAACCCCAATGCTTGATTTATCTTACAATCTTTAGCATTTGTTGGCAGCTTGAAACTCTTTTCTATGTTCTCGGTTGGGGTGTGGGAGATGATTAAATTGCCCCCTTTTCTCCCATTGAGAGGGGTCGTATGATCCCATTGCACACACCCCAACCCTCTTACATTTCATTACTAATTACTCTTGTGTCTCTTTGTCTGTGTTCCATGGCATGTACGTATTTCTTGAGGAACGAGGAATTGCTCGGGGATTAAGGAGCTGAACCTTGGCTTGGACTACCAGGACTCTCCCATCAAACATAAAAAAACGGTTGGTGTATCTCTTCGGATCCCCTTCAGCTCGAGTGAGGCGGCGTCGATGCGACCCCCCATAGCAGCTTGTTTTTTTTTTTTTATTCAAAACTTTAATTCTTATCATGAATTGTAACTTGTCTATTAATGGTGTTGCCTAATATAGTTTTGGGTTTTATAATTTTGTACATTGTATGATTGTTGTTCTTCCGACTATCTGTTGTACATATTCTTGACTGCTTGCCTTTACATGTTCGATTCAATAATGCATTGGTCGTCTTCATTTATTTGTCAACTTTGTATTATAAATTGATAGATCGGCTTAGCACAGGTGGCCATAGAATAGCTTTTAGGTTTGCCCACTTATTTCTGGACACCTCGAGTCCAGTTTAGAAAAGCTTCTAGGTTCGGGGAAGTTCCTCACTCAAACGGGCCGTAGAGTTTGGTCGGTGTGGAACTCCCTTCCTTCATAAAATTTTCCAAACAATCCGTAATTGTCAGAATAAAATTTACAATAATCAATCATCCAATTCTAAATCAATTCAAAGATCCAATGAGTCAAATTCCACCTCAAAATCAAACTCTCTCATACTCTCACACCTAACACACTCCAAAATCAATCCCTCTCACACTCTCTCATCATTCCACCTCAAAATCAAACTCTCTCATACTCTCACACCTAACACACTCCAAAATCAATCCCTCTCATACTCTCTCATCATTCCACCTCAAAATCAAACTCTCTCATACTCTCACACCTAACACACTTCAAAATCAATCCCTCTCACACTCTCTCATCATACACACCTCAAAATCAAACTCTCTCATACTCTCACACCTAACACACTTCAAAATCAATCCCTCTCACACTCTCTCATCATACACACCTCAAAATCAAACTCTCTCATACTCTCACACCTAACACACTTCTAAATCAAACTCTCTCATACTCTCTCATCATACACACCTCAAAATCAAACTCTCTCATACTCTCACACCTAACACACTTCTAAATCAAACTCTCTCATACTCTCTCATCATACACACCTCAAAATCAATCCCTCTCACTCTCTCATCATACACACCTCAAAATCAAACTCTCTCATACTCTCACACCAAACACACTTCAAAATCAAACCCTCTCATACTCTCTCATCATACACACCTCAAAATCAATCCCTCTCACACTCTCTCATCAAACATACTCCAAAATCAATCCCTATCACACTCTCTCATCAAACACCTTTCAAAAGCAATCCTTCCCCCACTCACTCATCAAACACTCTTCATACACATTTCAAAATTCATTCCAATTCAATGTCAATCCCAACTGCAAAACATCCAATTTGAGGCCCAATAATCAAATTCAATCTAGCCCACTTCCAAACTTGGCCCACATTTCGAGGTCCAAACCTGGCCCGATTTCTAAGGCCCAACCCGGCCCATATTTCAAGGCCCAATCCGCTCCAACTTCCAGGGCCCAATCCGGCCCATTATTCAAGGGCCAATCTGGCCCATTCTCTAAAGCCCAATTCAGCCCAAATTAACTCAAACCTGACCCAATTCAATTCAACCCAATTCATTTCAATTCAAACCCGATCCAGTTCAATTTCATTTCAATCCCAAATAATTCCAAACAGACTCGAACGTCTCAACAGCCCAACAGACTCGAACGTCTTAACAGCCAAACAGACTCGAATGTCTCAGCAGCTCAACAGACTCGAACGTCTCAGCAGCTCAACAGACTCGAACGTCTCAGCAGCTCAACAGACTCGAACGTCTCAGCAGCTCAATAGACTCGAACGTCTCAACAGCTCAGCAGACTCGAATGTCTCAGCAGTTCAACAAACTCGAACATCTCCATAGACTCAGCAAACTCAAACACCTCAAAAACCTTCAGCTTCTCACACCCGATCACCTTCAAAATTCATAACCCTTTCAAGCCTTGATCATCTTACAGACCCGAGCGTCTCACAGATTCCGTCATATCAAGATTTTAAGTGTCTCACAGACCCGAGTGTCTCACAGACTTTTTGCACCTCAAACTCCAAAATAAACCCGACAATTTGTCAAACCTCACAAAATGACCACAAAACCTATTTGACGCCTCAAAGACCCAAAAGGTCAATACCCCAATTCCTTCAAAACCCCAAAACTCCCAAATCTCCAAAAAACCGGAACTACGTAAGGTCTGATCTCAACAGGGAGTTGAGTACGTAGGCAACCCACACAGGGTGCGACCCCACATCAATCAAAATGCCCCTTTTCACTCAGCCATCTCACCTCCAAACAACCTCATGCACTTTCAACCCTCGATTACCTCAAAAACTCAACCATCCTAAAGGTCCTGAACTACGTAAGGTCTGATCTCAACAGGGAGTTGAGTACGTAGGCAGCCCACCTAGGGTGCGACCCCATTCCAAATAAAAACCTCCCCTTCTTCCCCTTCTAAGGTGGCCCTCATATATCTCAAAACGCTTAAACCTTCTTCGAATCCCACAAACTTCAAACCATCAGACTCCTAATCTTCATTCTATACTCAATCGAATTCACCAATTCTTCCTCTTGGCGCTAGCTTGGCAGAAAAGCTTGCCTCATCCGCTCTCTCTCTCTCTCTCTCTCTCTTTTTCTCTCTCTCTCTTCTCATCCTAATCCTATCCTTGGCTTTTAAACGAATCTCTCTAAAAAGGTTTTGAAAGAAGGTAATCCCGACAATTGGAGACCGAGGTTTCCTCGGGCACCAATCCAAGGTTGTGGTCGTTGCCACTTCTGAGGGGTGTAACCCAGTGCAAACCCACACAGAATCTCTAGTATGATCAGATAAGTCCTATCCATAGGCAACAAATCACAGAGTCAATTAACGGTTCCTAGAACCCTTCTCCTCCCTTCCTAGTTCCTTAGGTCAAACTAGGTGGCGACTCTAGTCAATTTCCGCCCTTAGGGCATAAGTCCGCGTGGAGCCCACCGAGAGCGGGTGTAGTGCACACTTGCACTCCCCTTTAGGCTTTCTGGGAAAGACGGACGATTTAGTAGGTATTTGAGGGCTGCCATGAATAACGGGTTTTCACCCTCCACAGAATGGCATATTTCTAGGATCTCGGCTTTTCAGTCAGACCATATTTAGATAGACCCCCCCTCATACCGAAAAATCACCCTCCACAGAATGGCGACTCTGCTGGGGAAAACTTGAGTAAGTTTTTCTCATAAACTTGCTCAAGGAAGACTGAACTCCATTCAAAATTGTCAGGATTCCCCAACTTCTTTCAAAACCTTCAAGAGATTCATTTCCGAGCCTTTAGGATTACTCTACTCCACACTTAGAGTGTGCTTTGTGAGGATAGAGGATGAGTGTTTAGAATTCGAAGTTGACTTTGATTGCCACATGTGTGCTTCGACCTTTGCATGCTTCACTTTTGTTTACTATTGTGTGTTTACTGTCTTATGTTTACTGCCCTTCATTCATGACCTAATTGCTTATTTTTGGTTCTGTAAATGGGGCCTTCGTAGAAAGGAGCCAACCCATTGCTGCATCGGGTAGTTTAGGAGCATGCATTCCTCTGTGTCGCCCTACTATCTGCGGTCGGGATTAACAATTGGTCCACAATTGATTCCCTCTGAGTATGGGTCCTTCGTAGCTAAGGAATAAGCCCACGAGGTGGTATGGCCGTAGTTGTCTACACCTTGAACAACTCAGGATCCTTTCAAACACCTTTTCGAGTTAAAGCCAGCATATAGTAAGCTATGAGCCTTCAGTGTCCAGCTGCCTTATCCAGTGTCTAGGATGGGTTTTATGGGTAGTTGCCCCCTTGTATGCCGTCTGTCTGACCACCTTTTGCTTTACCCTGAAGATTGCATGGGCTCAGTTCTCCAGGTGTCCTCTACACCACGGGTGTCTTTAAAGCCCAATGTCGCGCTACAAATTCATAGAGGATCCCGTATTTACGGATACCCATACATGACACAGCGTAGTCAGCGAATAATTTGGACTTTAGACACACCTTATCGTGTAGACGACGGGAGACCCGTTCCCATGCAATACTTCCCCGAGTTTCCCGAAAAGTGAGTATGTTGTGATAATCCCCGGCCGTGGCTCGTGTGACTGTATCACTTCGGGTATCCTGACCTTTCGAACTTAAGCACTCCGGTTTTTCTTGATGACGTGCCCCACAAGGCATAACAGAGATAAATCCCGAGAGATGAACAGTGAAGGGACGATGGTTCCCCCGGTGGTATGGAAGCATCAGTTGACCTGGAAGGTGATTATCCCAATCATTCACACTCAGCTCCACATAAAATCAGCCACGATTTTCACTTTGCGCTTATATCTATGTGTGATCACGTTTCAAAAATTAGCAAAAATCAGAAAATGAATCATGTCGATTGCTCTAATGAAACATCTTCAAAATCATCCATTTCAAATGATTTTAAAAAACAATGATTTTCAAAATTGTTATTTCCAAAACAGTTTTCAAAACCAGATTCAATCAAAGTCTTCCAGAAAACAATTTTTATCAAACAACTGGCAAAAAACAAATTTCAAAAATCTACTGTTTACAAATTATTTTCAAACACTACTTCCCATGAATTTCATTTCAAAAACCTACTTTTTACAAACGAATTTCAAACAACATTCTTCACCAACTTTGTTTCTTAATGGTTTTCGAAAATAGTTTTCAAAGTTGATTTTCACAAATGTATTTCAAAATAAATGATTTAGTCCCCATGTTGCGACCTGCTATTTTTGAAGCTCAACCCACCTTCAAGAGCAGTGGTTATTACTGTGGAGCGTACTAATCATTTCGTGTTTTCATAACAGTGGTGGATTTTCACAATGATTTTGTGCTCGATCATCCACCTTTCCTTTCTCAAACATATCCCTCATTCCTTCAACGGAGCAAGTGAAGCAACATGAAGATCAACTAGCGGATTGAGCCGAAAGCTAGAGGCGCACCTGCCCGTGGAGCTAGCCGAGCGACAGGAAGACCAACACCAACCGTTCAAATACAATATTAGAGTTGCACCAACCCGGATCAAGCGACATGAAGATTAGGAACACCTGTTCGAGCTCAAACTGTTGAGAGTCAGAAGAACACCAACCCGTTCTGTATGATCACAATACCACTTCGAAGCAAGAGCCCGAAGACGAAGCGGAAGAGTTCAGAAGGAGTTTAGCTCAAATTTCCCCCCTTTAATGACTTTTAGAATTGATGTATAGGTTTTCCCCTAGCATTCTTTTCTCTCTTGTCCATTTCTGAATAGATTACATGTATAGGTTTACACATACCCTTTGAATTTATTTAGATCAAAGTGTATAGGGTTCCCCGCTCCCTATTTTATTTGCGAATGATCGAGCATCAAAATTTCTATTGAGAAAATCCACCACCTTGAAAACACGCGTTTTCAAAATTGTTTTTCTAAAACTTGGTTTCTTTTGGCATGCACGAATAAAGAAAGAATGAATAAGGAACGACTCCTCACAGTTATATAGCATTCATTAACTTTGCTTTATGGGGCGAGAATTCACGGTATCTACAGAAGGCATCCCCTGAACAAACACACCAATAAATACAACCAAGCGAGAAGCAAACCACATGCATTGCATTCATTACAAAAAAGGTTACATGCATTCTCGGTTAGTTCAAATTGGTCAAACAAACACGTCTTGCTCACCTCAAAAATTGCATAATCGCATGCTCTGTTCTCACCCACTACACATCCCCCTTCAGCCCAATATCTAAACATCCAAAGCCTGATCTTCAGAGGGATAGCAGAAAATCAAAGAGATCGAGCCTCTTCCACTACAGAACTACCATGTGCATCAGTGACCAAAATGAAAAGAAGCAATCCTTTCCATATCGTGGGGTCACCATGCGGGAGTTGTCACTCCCTAAAAGTCCCAAGATCCAGGAGCCAATCACCAAGCCGACCTCACTTGAGAATCACTACCCCGACAGCGACCCCAACAGCTAAACCCTCTTCAAGGCCGATAGTAATGGGATGAGCTTCATGAGCCATGAGCTGAATTCGACTCAAGCGAGACTAGGTGTAGCCTTACCACTCATGCATTGCATCCAAAAACAAAAAAACGCAAAAAAAAAAAAACATTCAATCAACCATCTCCATTCATCATTTTCAGCATTTCATGCATCCTATACATAGTAATTCCGTATTACCACAATACATCGCATGGTGGATAATCGCATTCGCATACTCCCATACCGAAATGACATCTTCGGGAAAATTGTGAGAGATTGATTGAATAGAGTGCGTGAACCACTTAACTCTCGACCCATCAATGAAACAAGGGTCTAATCAAAATCAGCACCTCAAACCAAGTGTAGTGTGCGAAGAGCGGTATTTTCCTTTGGGGTTGGAAAACCACAACAGCATGAGTGACAATCCACTGAGCGATGAGGGAAGTAGAGAGAGCCAATCGAGGTAAAACCATGAGCGACATGTGCATTCCTTTAGCACATGGAGAGGCACAATACAGAGTGAAATCAATGTCGATAATCAGGATACAAACTGTGATTCACGCAAAGATCTGAGAATAGTAAGAAAACAATCATTGACTAACGAGAATGATGAGGCACTTAGGATCAAAATCTCCACAAGGCCAAAAAGCTTTCATTTTCCCGAACATAACTCCTTAGTGAGCCCCGCTGAGCCTTTCAGGAAAAACTTTTTTTTTTTACAAAAAAAATCTCCACAACATGCTACTCCACATATACATACTTACCCTTGCAATAGAGGATATTGAAGGAGCCGGAGCCATGGTCTCTCTCCCACCATCTTTCCCAAGAACAAAAAACAAAAATGTCCAAAGCAATCATTGAGTCAAGGCAACTCCAGAGTCGAACGCCAAAAAGAACATCAAAAAATGTTCAAGAAGATCGATAAGTCAATGCAACTTCGAAGCTGAAAGCCGAAATACAAAGCAAAGAATGCTTGAGAAAGTCGATAAGCCTATGCAATTCCAAAAGCAAGACACAAAGAAGAAGATCACACACTGAAAAGGAAGAAGAAGAAAGTGAAAACTGTACACCAAAAGAGACAAGAAGGAGAAAACCGAATCCAAAGGACCAATGATGTCCCATAGAAATCAATAAAAGGTTATCAAAACCCGTCTAATCATTCCACGCATGGCAAAGGCAAAACATGCCCTCTATTGCGCAAAAGCTCCACAACTCCCCAAACAAATCCTCCGGTCCCATGTGATATACATCGCAGCCCTCAACCCCGTTATAACCCAATAAAAGACCTCTGACTCATTAGTTGATGAGCGTTGACTGAAAGTATCAAATCTGAAACATGAATCATAAGCTTCGTACTTGTTATCAACATTTCCCGTCATACCAAAGGGACTATGAGCGAATGAGTGCGACCTTACTTCACAAGGTCCTTTGAGTGTGAGTGACTATTTGATCTAAGCACCAAAACATGAATAGCTAAACCCATTGCAGGTGAGGAATTTGTGAGGATCGTAAA
The DNA here is from genome assembly GCA_023374045.1 of Limonium bicolor. Classification (NCBI taxonomy): domain Eukaryota; kingdom Viridiplantae; phylum Streptophyta; class Magnoliopsida; order Caryophyllales; family Plumbaginaceae; genus Limonium; species Limonium bicolor. The sequence goes on along the minus strand of CM041778.1, from coordinate 315,304,447 downwards.
GTCCGGGATCTCAAAAAGAAATTCTCAGGAAAATACTGCTCCGAGCATCAAGAGTACCATCACACCGCTTTGCACACACACCATACTCACGAGAGATTAACCCACATCCTTCCATGGGAGGAAAGCGATTCACGCATTCAAGCTCAACAATCACTCAAAGCGAACCGAAGATGTCTTATATTCGTAAACCTCATAATAATAGAGGTAGAAAAACTGCATATGCATTTTGCATCTCTTCTAGCATTTAGTATTTGCATGCATCATAACCACCTCAAAAAAAAAAAAAAAAAACTCCCCTTCCTCCCCTCGGAGTCACATTGAAGCTATTCCGGAGCCACACCAAAGCCGTTCATCACCACAAAAAACATCAATCACATCAAAATTCACTAATCACATCAACCCAACATTCGACTCAAAATCCAATCCAAATGGAAACCCACCAACCATCCCGATAATCTTCACTCAAATTAAAACCCACCAACCATCCCAGGGCCGTTACTCACAATGGGGTCACGAATCATGACGGAGCCATCCCGGAGCCATGATGAGAACTACACCGAAGACATCCAACCAAGTTTTGGCAATTCAGAATGATAACAAGTTCACCCACAGCAAATCCATCATATGGAGCCGACCGATCAGTCACCTCGAACTTCAACAACCACATCAAGACTATCGACCATTCTCAAGGTCACTGCCATATCAAAACCCACCACCACCACCCCGGACCGTTGGCCACACCGGAGCCATCAGTGCCTACCAGAGCCATCGATGCATACTGGAGCCATCAACGCATGTTGGAGCCATCTCAGATCCTTAAAGCCATGCCGGAGCCATACCGGAGCCATCCCGAGAGTTTGACGTGACTATAGAGCCATCTGCTCACGCAAAAACCTACATCCACAAAAGGGAGTTTAATTCAATTAATACATTGGTTAATCACCTCACATCACATATCATCTGCATATACCCACAAAATTTGCTCACTATCTGACGCTTCTTTACACCCGCTAGACAGCTATTGCGCTACTAGTGCGGTCGATTTTTCATTTTACACCCGCTAGACAGCTATTGCGCTACTAGTGCGGTCGACCTTTCGTTTTACACCCGCTAGACAGCTATTGCGCTACTAGTGCGGTCGACCTTTCGTTTAACCCTAGACAGCTATTGCGCTACTAGTGCGGTCGATTTTCGTTTTACACCCGCTAGACAGCTATTGCGCTACTAGTGCGGTCGACCTTTCGTTTTACACCCGCTAGACAGCTATTGCGCTACTAGTGCGGTCGACTTTTCGTTTTACACCCGCTAGACAGCTATTGCGCTACTAGTGCGGTCGACTTTTCATTTTACACCCGCTAGACAGCTATTGCGCTACTAGTGCGGTCGACCTTTCGTTTTACACCCGCTAGACAGCTATTGCGCTACTAGTGCGGTCGACCTTTCGTTTTACACCCTAGACAGCTATTGCGCTACTAGTGCGGTCGACCTTTCGTTTTACACACTATTAAACCCCCGCTATCCGCTATTGCGCTACTATTGCGGTCGACGTTTCGTTTTACACCCGCTAGACAGCTATTGCGCTACTAGTGCGGTCGACTTTTCGTTTTACACCCGCTAGACAGCTATTGCGCTACTAGTGCGGTCGACTTTTCGTTTTACACCCGCTAGACAGCTATTGCGCTACTAGTGCGGTCGACCTTTCGCTTTACACCCGCTAGGCAGCTATTGCGCTACTAGTGCGGTCGACCTTTCGTTTTACACCCGCTAGACAGCTATTGCGCTACTAGTGCGGTCAAACTTTTCGTTTTACACCCGCTAGACAGCTATTGCGCTACTAGTGCGGTCGACTTTTCGTTTTACACCCGCTAGGCAGCTATTGCGCTACTAGTGCGGTCGACTTTTCATTTTACACCCGCTAGACAGCTATTGCGCTACTAGTGCGGTCGACCTTTCGTTTTACACCCGCTAGACAGCTATTGCGCTACTAGTGCGGTCAAACTTTTCGTTTTACACCCGCTAGACAGCTATTGCGCTACTAGTGCGGTCGACTTTTCGTTTTACACCCGCTAGGCAGCTATTGCGCTACTAGTGCGGTCGACTTTTCATTTTACACCCGCTAGACAGCTATTGCGCTACTAGTGCGGTCGACCTTTCGCTTTACACCCGCTAGGCAGCTATTGCGCTACTAGTGCGGTCGACCTTTCGTTTTACACCCGCTAGACAGCTATTGCGCTACTAGTGCGGTCAAACTTTTCGTTTTACACCCGCTAGACAGCTATTGCGCTACTAGTGCGGTCGACTTTTCGTTTTACACCCGCTAGGCAGCTATTGCGCTACTAGTGCGGTCGACTTTTCATTTTACACCCGCTAGACAGCTTTTGCGCTACTAGTATGGTACCGAATTTGCATTCTAGGCTCGTCATAAGCCCTAGGGCTGGATATCAAGAGGTCCAGTTGAGGCACTCCTAAGTCCTCGTGCACTCTAAACCAAAACATTGTTAGTATCATAGGCTCGTCATAAGTCCTATGGCTAGATATCAAGAGGTCTAGTTGAGGCTCGTCATAAGTCCTCGTACTTTCAATTGCATTATAGGCTTGTCATGAGTCCTATAGTTAGGTGTCAAGAGGTCTAACTGAGGCTCGTCATAAGTCCTCGTACTTTAATCACATTCATACACTCACGATCGCATCCAATCAAATCACAAGCCGTAGTGAGAATTTTTGGCGCCCCGTCAACCTTGATCCAATTCTGCAAGGGCTTGCAAAATTGAATCAAGGGGAGCCATCTGTAGACACCAAAAATTCTCACCCCATAAAGCAAATTGCAGAATAAGAAACACAATAAGAGGGGTCGTCGCCTTTCTTTGTCAAAACGTATTGACGTGCGTGCCAAAATGAAACCATCGTTTTATAGTTTTTTTTCGAAGCATTTCATAAAAACACGATTTTGCAAAAATGAATTTCCAAATAACAATCCGGTTTTAAACCCATCCCTTTTTAGAGTTTATACCGTTTGAATTAGAGCTCTTATATTATTTCTCTCATGTATATATCGAATTCTGTCATAGCTTAATTGGTTAGAAGCTACACAAATGATGCCAAAGGTCTCAGGTTCGAGTCCAGATTTGGACGTTTTGGTGGGTTTTGTTTTGTTTCTTGCTTGATTTCATTACAGTCCAACCGAACTGGGCTTCGAGATAGACCAAACGTGGCCAAACCTGCCCCCATCATTATCAAATAAAGGCCCAGCTCTTTCTCACAAAAGTCCTGACCCATTCTCAAACCTCTCTATTATAAAACAACAGTAATCCAAAAAACCCTACGGTAGCAAGACTGCAGCCGACAACTTGCACCCGATCATCTTCTTCTTTCCCAGTTTTGCTTCACAACCGTAACGAAATTCCAAACCCAGAAGAAAATCCTTCAACCTAGAACGAGCCCTTCATTCACGGCGATCTCTCCTTCATCCGTTTATTTCTCTAGCCGAAACAAGAACACCCATACTCTTTCCCTCATCCTCTTCAGTTGCCGGCGACTTCACAACCCAACTGGCGACAAGGAGCACACCTGTGCTACGCCTTCTTCATGCTCTTCACCGGTAATTTAGTAACTCAACTGGCGAACAAGAAACATACAAGTTCCTCCTCTTCCCGACGTTAATTTTACTAACCCAATCTGGCGAACACAAACACACTCTCCTCTACCCTTCAAATTTCAAATCCACGCCGGAAAATCAAATACCCACACTCCATCCCTCTTGTTCCTGTCGATCTACAAATCCATGTTGTATCATCTTTCACAATCCGAAGTTGTAACTAGAGTAACTCTTGGTGTCGATTCTCTGTACTCTGAAACTCACCGCGGCTGCGAATCCCTTGATTTCTGATGAATCTCGAGCCACCCTTGCGAATACTTCTGTGTTTCGCTCCGATTCTGGTGTTTTGAAGGACTCACGGTGGTCACAAAGTCGACCTCGCGGATTAGTGACCATCATTTACTGCTATCATCTACTGATGTCAAAATCTGTCTTCACCGACGGTCACCTACCATTCACTTGAATACGGTTGTGACGCTCCTTCCCTTGCTCTTTCCAAATCTGTTACTATCATTAAATTTATTTGGCTTGCTTGAATTTCCGGTTTACTGGGCATTTCGGGTCTATCCCGACGTCCTGATTTGGTTCCAACAGAGGCACTGATAAACAATAAGTTGGGTTTGAACGACGACACAATTTGCGATTTGCTTAATTCTGAAACTCTAGTTCTGATGACAATGAACCGGCGTTAACTCACCGACGTTGTTGAGGCTCTGACTCTAATGCTTATCTCTTTGACCCACGAGTGCTGATGTTGACTTGTTAATCTCTCTGTTTCTGATGTTATCGGTTGAGCTAATTTGACCCTTAATGACACTTTGCCGAGATATTCATGATTTGTAAGCCATTCTGGCTGTGTCGCCTCAAGTCATTCGAATTGTGTTTAGACCTGATAAACCTAAGGAATTTGATGGCCGCTCGCTGTAGTTACTTGTTTTTGACCTCGGACAAACTCGTGGATCTGATTCATCGTTTTTACTGCAAGTATATTTGGTTGTGATTATAATTCTCCGGGTCTTCGACTCTTTCCGGCCTTTGAGAACTGAAGCCCATGTTCCTATGTTACCAACCTGTCTAACGATACTTTGATTGCTGATGATTTACTCTTTAGTTTGGTGGATTCTCAATGACCTGATTTGGGCTGATTATCACCAGTCCGTTGGTGACTTATTGGTCTGACATATGCCCTTTTCACTAAGGACTTAATTCTGATTACGCTTTGTTTTTTGCGCTTTGGCTGAGGTACTGTTGGATTTGGGCTGCCCTGTTTGAGTTGGAGTTGATCTTGGATTTCGCGTGTGACTGTACCAATGTGCTTTGGGCTTGGTACCTCGGCTTGCTCACTACATTTGGTTTCATGTTGGGCTGAGGTACAAATGCAATCAATCTGACCTACGTGGGCTGCTTGGAATGGGCTTGATGCTTCCTATTGGGTTTGGAAATTCTATCTTTCGACCTTTACTATTGATTCAATCACCTCTGGTAATTAATTGTCCCTTGCGCATTGATACCGGTTTGGAAATTAGATTGAACCTAGCATTACTTGACCCTCGCGTTTAGATAAGAGCATGAATTGGGTTATAGTTGCCCCATGTTATAATTGTTAAGACAAATCACTCATTGGTTGGATGGTAAATTATTAATTTTTCATCTTAGAGGGAAATGATATAAACCCTTCTAGGTATGATCCCACATGACTCACAACCCATCTTCTTGATACTACACTTTGGTTTGAGTCATAATCTAAGACGTTTGAATTAATTTGAGTAGCAACCCCAATGCTTGATTTATCTTACAATCTTTAGCATTTGTTGGCAGCTTGAAACTCTTTTCTATGTTCTCGGTTGGGGTGTGGGAGATGATTAAATTGCCCCCTTTTCTCCCATTGAGAGGGGTCGTATGATCCCATTGCACACACCCCAACCCTCTTACATTTCATTACTAATTACTCTTGTGTCTCTTTGTCTGTGTTCCATGGCATGTACGTATTTCTTGAGGAACGAGGAATTGCTCGGGGATTAAGGAGCTGAACCTTGGCTTGGACTACCAGGACTCTCCCATCAAACATAAAAAAACGGTTGGTGTATCTCTTCGGATCCCCTTCAGCTCGAGTGAGGCGGCGTCGATGCGACCCCCCATAGCAGCTTTTTTTTTTTTTTCAAAACTTTAATTCTTATCATGAATTGTAACTTGTCTATTAATGGTGTTGCCTAATATGTTTTGGGTTTTAAATTTTGTACATTGTATGATTGTTGTTCTTCCGACTATCTGTTGTACATATTCTTGACTGCTTGCCTTTACATGTTCGATTCAATAATGCATTGGTCGTCTTCATTTATTTGTCAACTTTGTATTATAAATTGATAGATCGGCTTAGCACAGGTGGCCATAGAATAGCTTTTAGGTTTGCCCACTTATTTCTGGACACCTCGAGTCCAGTTTAGAAAAGCTTCTAGGTTCGGGGAAGTTCCTCACTCAAACGGGCCGTATAGTTTGGTCGTGTGGAACTCCCTTCCTTCATAAAATTTTCCAAACAATCCGTAATTGTCAGAATAAAATTTACAATAATCAATCATCCAATTCTAAATCAATTCAAAGATCCAATGAGTCAAATTCCACCTCAAAATCAAACTCTCTCATACTCTCACACCTAACACACTCCAAAATCAATCCCTCTCACACTCTCTCATCATTCCACCTCAAAATCAAACTCTCTCATACTCTCACACCTAACACACTCCAAATCAATCCCTCTCATACTCTCCATCATTCCACCTCAAATCAAACTCTCTCATACTCTCACACCTAACAACTTCAAAATCAATCCCTCTCACACTCTCTCATCATACACACCTCAAAATCAAACTCTCTCATACTCTCACACCTAACACACTTCAAATCAATCCCTCTCACACTCTCTCATCATACACACCTCAAAATCAAACTCTCTCATACTCTCACACCTAACACACTTCTAAATCAACTCTCTCATACTCTCTCATCATACACACTCAAAATCAAACTCTCTCATACTCTCACACCTAACACACTTCTAAATCAAACTCTCTCATACTCTCTCATCATACACACCTCAAATCAATCCCTCTCACTCTCTCATCATACACACCTCAAAATCAAACTCTCTCATACTCTCACACCAAACACACTTCAAAATCAAACCCTCTCATACTCTCTCATCATACACACCTCAAAATCAATCCCTCTCACACTCTCTCATCAACTACTCCAAAATCAATCCCTATCACACTCTCTCATCAAACACCTTTCAAAAGCAATCCTTCCCCACTCACTCATCCACTCTTCATACACATTTCAAAATTCATTCCAATTCAATGTCAATCCCAACTGCAAAACATCCAATTGAGGCCCAATAATCAATTCAATCTAGCCCACTTCCAAACTTGGCCCACATTTCGAGTCCAAACCTGGCCCGATTTCTAAGGCCCAACCCGGCCCATATTTCAAGGCCCAATCCGCTCCAACTTCCAGGGCCCAATCCGGCCCATTATTCAAGGGCCAATCTGGCCCATTCTCTAAAGCCCAATTCAGCCCAAAATTAACTCAACCTGACCCAATTCAATTCAACCCAATTCATTTCAATCAAACCCGTATCCATTCAATTTCATTTCAATCCCAAATATTCCAAACAGACTCGAACGTCTCAACAGCCCAACAGACTCGAACGTCTTAACAGCCAACAGACTCGAATGTCTCAGCAGCTCAACAGACTCGAACGTCTCAGCAGCTCAACAGACTCGAACGTCTCAGCAGCTCAACAGACTCGAACGTCTCAGCAGCTCAATAGACTCGAACGTCTCAACAGCTCAGCAGACTCGAATGTCTCAGCAGTTCAACAAACTCGAACATCTCCATAGACTCAGCAAACTCAAACACCTCAAAAACCTTCAGCTTCTCACACCCGATCACCTTCAAAATTCATAACCCTTTCAAGCCTTGATCATCTTACAGACCCGAGCGTCTCACAGATTCCGTCATATCAAGATTTTAAGTGTCTCACAGACCCGAGTGTCTCACAGACTTTTTGCACCTCAAACTCCAAAATAAACCCGACAATTTGTCAAACCTCACAAAATGACCACACAACCTATTTGACGCCTCAAAGACCCAAAAGGTCAATACCCCAATTCCTTCAAAACCCCAAAACTCCCAAATCTCCAAAAAACCGGAACTACGTAAGGTCTGATCTCAACAGGGATTGAGTACGTAGGCAACCCACAAGGGTGCGACCCCACATCAATCAAAATGCCCTTTTCACTCAGCCATCTCACCTCCAAACAACCTCATGCACTTTCAACCCTCGATTACCTCAAAAACTCAACCATCCTAAGGTCCTGAACTACGTAAGGTCTGATCTCAACAGGGAGTTGAGTACGTAGGCAGCCCACCTAGGGTGCGACCCATTCCAAATAAAAACCTCCCCTTCTTCCCCTTCTAAGGTGGCCCTCTATATCTCAAACGCTTAAACCTTCTTCGAATCCCACAAACTTCAAACCATCAGACTCCTAATCTTCATTCTATACTCAATCGAATTCACCAATTCTTCCTCTTGGCGCTAGCTTGGCAGAAAAGCTTGCCTCATCCGCTCTCTCTCTCTCTCTCTCTCTCTCTCTCTTTCTCTCTCTCTCTTCTCATCCTAATCCTATCCTTGGCTTTTAAACGAATCTCTCTAAAAAGGTTTGAAAGAAGGTAATCCCGACAATTGGAGACCGAGGTTTCCTCGGGCACCAATCCAAGGTTGTGGTCGTTGCCACTTCTGAGGGTGTAACCCAGTGCAAACCCACACAGAATCTCTAGTATGATCAGATAAGTCCTATCCATAGGCAACAAATCACAGAGTCAATTAACGGTTCCTAGAACCCTTCTCCTCCCTTCCTAGTTCCTTAGGTCAAACTAGGTGGCGACTCTAGTCAATTTCCGCCCTTAGGGCATAAGTCCGCGTGGAGCCCACCGAGAGCGGGTGTAGTGCACACTTGCACTCCCCTTTAGGCTTTCTGGGAAAGACGGACGATTTAGTAGGTATTTGAGGGCTGCCATGAATAACGGGTTTTCACCCTCCACAGAATGGCATATTTCTAGGATCTCGGCTTTTCAGTCAGACCATATTTAGATAGACCCCCCCTCATACCGAAAAATCACCCTCCACACTACCAGGCTTTCGTTGAGCAGTACAGTTATAACACTCACCTAGGGGTCACCAGGAGGGACTTAGAGACAATGAGACCAAGAAATCACGAGACGGTGATGGAGTTCATCACTAGATGGAGAGAGAAGGCGGGTCTGATGTTAGACCGCCCCAGTGAAGATGAACAAATCAGAATCATAATCGACTGTCTAGAAAATCCATGTTCAGATCACCTCAAATCCTTGGGGATTTGTGACTTCAAACATCTGAAAGCAGCTGCCACGGCTGCAGAAGAGTTGGCACTGGCCGGAAAGTTGAAAGGCCTAAATTTCCAAGGAACATTTCCTCGACAGTCGAACTACCAAAACAAGCAGTCCAAGACGGACACAGGCAGTAAGTTTGCTCCTACTCCACCAACCAATCAACCCCCACCACCAGTGTTTCAAGCCCAAGTTAGTGGGTCGACTTCAAACTATTCGGCAACTCCACCTCCGAGCAGTTACCAGTCCCAGCCAAGGAGAAATTACACAAGTCTAGGTATGCCGATGGGCAAAGCCTACGAGAAGCTGAAGAAGAGTGGATTCCTATTGAGGCACCCGAATCCAAAACCCGGGGTCACTCAGATGGGGCTTGACCTCAACAGCCTATGTGAGTATCACATGATCAAGGGACATAGCACTGATAATTGCCGGGCCTTGCGGCATGCCATTCAGGACTTGATCGACGCTGGGGAGGTAGAGTTCCCGAAAACTAATCCGAATACTCAGAATAACTCCATCCCCAAGCATGTGAATATGATGAGTCTGATAGGAGAAGGAGAAGAAGAATCAGATGTTAGCAGAATCACAAGGATCCATGCCATTGAGAATTCCTCTGAGCCGGGCAACCAGAGCACACCCCCTCCAATCGTGCTATCTCCGGAGCTAGACGCCTTCCGAGTTCATCGCCCAGAAATCCAGCATGATATTCAACCGCAAATGCATGAATATCTAGCAATGACGCATGAGATACGTGCTACCGTTGAGCGTCTAGTAGGACAAGGAAGGGTGTCTATCATCACCCTGCTGATAGTAGGGCGGCAAATGGAGAAGAACCTTGAGTTACTCGTGGGACTGAATCTTGAGGCACGAGAGCTCTACAACACTATGAAAGCATTGGAGGTGGTAGAGGCTTGGTGCCGACAGAGAGCTGCCGAAAGGCGAGGAAGGAGAATTTCTGAGTGCAGTGTCATCCTCATCACCAACGAAGATGATGTTCCGCCTGCGGTAACCCCTATCAGGGCACCTCTCTTGATCAAAGATGAAGATCTAGGCCAGACCCACCATCTTACCCGTTCAGGAAAACACTACAAGCCGGTCGAGCTTGCTGAAGAGGCCGCGTCATTACCCCAGAAAGTGCATGATCTCACTTTGAGTGAATCGGAGAACAAACTAGCTGGAGAAGAAGAATTGCTCAAGAAGTTGAAGAGCACAAGCATCCCCATCACAATCTGGTCCTTGTTGACCATGTCAGAGGAACACAAGAATGCAGTGGCCCGACATCTTAAAATGGATAAGAGACAAACGGTCAGTGTAGACACCATCGTAGCCCACTTGACTCAAACCCCTGCTATGGCAATCACCTTCACGGATGAGGAGATCTCCCGCCAGTCTGGACGAGCCCTTTACATATCTGTAAAAGCTGGGGGTTTCAATGTCCCTAAGACACTCATCGATGACGGTGCTGAGGTAAATGTTTGCCCGCTGCGTGTTGCCCGACATATGGGGTATAACGATCTCAAACCTGTGGAGATGACTTTAAGCGCATACGATAACAGCCACAGAAAAGTGTTAGGGATGATCACCCTGCCAATCCTAATCGAGGATGCCTCCTTCTCTATCGAAGTAATGGTCATTGATATTTCTTCCACCTTCAACTTACTGCTGGGCCGGAATTTCATTGACCAAATCAAGGGTGTGCCCTCAGTAGTCCACCAAAAGCTCAAGTTTAAGCATGGAGGACGGATCGTGGAGGTGCTAGGAGAGGCAAGGAATGAGTCCCAACTGTTCGAGATCAAAGCGCCAGGTCAACGGGAGCTAACCCTTGGGGGGTTCACAGTGGCGAAACCGGCGCAGCAGGTAAGTCAAACTTCTTCCATCACTCCTCTCTACTTCGACCCTAGTGTCTATAGCCCCGCATCACAGCACATGATGTCTCGGATGGGCTACAAACAGGGGAATGGATTAGGAAAGGAGCTACAGGGCACGGTAGAGCCGTTAACACCATATGCTGGAGGCCGAGGAGCCGGGTTAGGATTCACAGAAATGCCAGGTATGATGTTGACAGATTCACATGTAAGAATCCCCATAGATTTTTTCTTACCAGTTAACCTTGAACCATGTGTATCTGTGAGTTGTGATAAGCAGAAAGCAGTTCAAGCTCAGAGAAGTCAGGAGACAATGGAGTGGGAGAGCTGGTCGACCACTTTACTTCTCCTCTACTCATGCCTTGAAGACCATGGCGACAAGAGATGCAACCAAGGAATGCCCGAGGATGCAGCGGAGAGCAGTGTCACGATCAAACCAGTCATCAAGGACCCCGCACCCTCGGTAGATGGCCATGGAGCATGTCTTGTCGTCTATCATAAGAGAGAAGAGCTGATTCCCCGGGAGCCTTACTTAGTTAGCCTAGTTAGCAGTAGCGATGATAGCAATAGTGATAGCGACGGTGATAGTTTTAGTGATGATGGTAGTTACAGTTGTATCGGGAGTATCGACAATGCAAGTAGGTTCGGACTAAGAGATAGATCGCCACCACTTATTTTCACTTGTAAAAGTGGTGGCAATTTTCTTACAATCTCTGAGCTTCCAAGCTCATCGGATATTAATGAAAATTCAGTTCGTTCAGATTTCTCGTCTATTCTGTCTTCTCAACTGTTTGATTCATCGCAAAATCTTGAGGCCGAAGAAGAGGAATACGATGAGAGAGTATGCCTCCCATCGAACAATATTCCACCCACCCAGATTGTGGAAGACACGGTAGCAATCAATATCGGAACACCCGATAACCCTAAAACCTTGCAAGTTGGTTTGGGTCTGAGCGAAACGGAAAAACGTGACTTGACTTCCCTGCTAATCGAATATGTTGATGTTTTTGCTTGGAGCTATGCAGACATGCCGGGGATTGACCCCGACATTGTCCAACACCGAATACCGTTGTATCCTAATGCCAAACCTAAGAAACAACGTTTAAGACGAATGAAACCCGAGCACCAATTGAAAGTGAAAGAGGAGGTTGAGAAATTGCTACGTGTCGGCTTTATCCGGGTCGTCAATTACCCCGATTGGCTAGCCAATATCGTTGCCGTCCCAAAGAAAAATGGAAAGGTGCGAGTATGTATTGACTTTCGGGACTTGAACGAGGCTAGCCCCAAAGACAGCTTTCCCTTACCCCACATTGATATCCTTGTCGATAATACTGCCCAACATGCATTACTGTCATTCATGGATGGCTTTTCAGGTTACAATCAGATTCGAATGGCTGTAGAAGATCAGGAAAAGACGTCTTTTATTACACAGTGGGGAACCTTTTGTTACGTGAACATGCCCTTTGGCTTGAAAAATGCTGGAGCCACGTATCAAAGGGCCGCCACTACCTTATTGCATGATATGATTCACAAGGAAGTGGAGGTATACGTAGATGACATGATTGTCAAAGCTGCCCAACGGGAGGACCACTTGATAAATCTGAGAAAGTTCTTTGATCGGATGCGGAAGTACCAGATGAAGCTAAACCCCGAGAAATGTACATTCGGAGTGACCGGAGGAAAGCTTTTGGGCTTCATGATCACTACTCGAGGAATCGAGGTAGACCCGGATAAGATAAAGGCCATTCAAGAAATGCCTCCTCCAAAGACCGAAAAAGAAATCAGAGGTTTTTTAGGCAGAATTCAGTACATCAGAAGGTTCATCATGCAGCTAACCGAGACTTGTGAGCCTATCTTCCGTCTGCTGAAGAAAGACACATCTAAAGTCTGGAATGAACAGTGTCAGGAAGCCTTTGAGAAGATCAAAACCTATTTGCAGAACCCGCCCGTCTTGGTGCCGCCCCAGGAGGGCAAGCCAATGATCCTTTACCTCACTGCCCGAGAAACGTCAATGGGCGCCATGCTGGCCCAGGAACAAGGATCCCCACCGCGTGAAAAGTCGATCTACCATATCAGCAAGAAATGGGTCGATGCAGAAACACGATACTCTGACATCCACAAATTTTGTGCTGCTTTGGTCTGGGCTACGAAGAAGCTAAGGCACTACTTGTTAGGCCAAGAGGTTCATCTGATTGCACGCATGAACCCTATAAAGTACCTTCTGGAAAAGCCAATTCTAGACGGTCGCTTATCCAGATGGTCCCTATTGTTGTCTGAATTTGATATCACTTTCAAAATTCAAAAGTCAATCAAAGGGAGTGCCATAGCCGAACACTTAGCAGAATGCCCAGTAGCTTCCGAGTTCTTTGGCAATGACGATTTCCCAGACGAGCAAATCATGACATTACGGAAAACTTGCTGGAGGTTATACTTTGATGGTGCCGTCAACCATAAGGGTAAAGGGGCAGGGATCTTGTTGATCCACCCTGAGGGGGATCTACTTCCAGCTGCAGTAAAAATCAATTATCCGGTCACTAACAACATGGCAGAATACGAAGCCTGCATCCTGGGACTTGAAATGGCATTAGAATTGCAAGTGGAGGAGTTAGAGGTTTTTGGCGATTCTAATCTCGTTATTTCGCAAGTCAATCAGACTTGGGAGATCAGAGAAGAACGATTGATCCCCTACCATGACTACCTTTCATACTTGATCACTTGCTTTCAAAATGTGACTTTCAAGCACGTGAACCGGAGCCAGAACATCTTTGCCGACTCTTTAGCCTCTTTGGCTTCAGTAGTCCAAGTACCAACCGGTTCACTATACTTCCCCTTGTGGATAACCATGACTAATACACCCTCGTTTGAGATTGGAGCCATCGAGACAAGGGAAGTAGAGGATGAGTGGTTTGTGGACATCGAGAATTTCCTCAGGAGAGGAGAGTATCCGCCCGAAGCCACTAAGCAGGACCGCATCGCTTTGAGAAGAATGTCAAATCAATACGTGGTCTGCGGAACCAGGGTCTACAAGAGAATGCCGAACGGAGTCCAACACTTGTGTGTGACCGAAAAGAGGCTGATAAGATCATCGAGGACGTCCACGAGGGAGTATGCGGGACCCATGCTGGAGGACATTCCCTATCCCGGAAAATCCTCAGACTAGGGTACTACTGGACAACAATGGAAGCCGATTGTCATGAATTCGTGAAAAAGTGCGCCAAGTGTCAGACCCATGCTAACTTGCAACACCTGCCTCCTCTACCCCTGACAGCCATGGCGGCTCCTTGGCCGTTCTCTATATGGGGAATCGACATCATTGGAGAAATCCACCCCAAGCTTCAAATGGACACCGCTACATCCTTGTAGCAATAGACTATTTCAGCAAATGGGTAGAGGCACGATCGTTCGCGAACATCGGATCAAAGCAAGTTGCCCAGTTCATCGAGCGAGACATCATATGCCGATACGGGGTACCATCAGAGTTCGTATCGACAACGGTCCCCAATTTGACGGAGACACTATCCGGGTCATGGAAAAATATAACATCTGTTACCACAGATCATCTCCATATAGACCTCAGACTAACGGAGCAGTCGAAGCCGCCAACAAAGCCGTAAAGAGTGCATTGGCAAAAATGGTTGAAACGTACAGAGATTGGCCGGAAAAGCTACACTATGCTCTCTGGGGTTACCGCACTACCGTCAGAACCGCAACTGGAGCCACCCCGTATTCCTTGGTGTATGGGTCAGAATGTGTTTTGCCAATCGAGCTCGAAATTCCCACTCTTCGGGTCACTAATGAACTGAAAATTGCTGAAAGTGACTGGTTGCAACAGCGCTATGACAGTCTTGCTCTTCTTGATGAAAAACGCCTACAGACATTATATCACATCCAAGGTTACCAGAAGAGAATGGCTAGAGCGTTCAACAAAAGGGTCAAAGAACGAAACATCCAAGTGGGTGATCTCGTCCTAAAAGAGCTGAGGAAAGATTTACCAGACCCACGAGGGAAGTTCAGGCCAAACTGGGTGGGCCCTTACCTGGTCAAAGATAACCCCTCATGGTGCTGTATTACTCACAGATTTGGACGGGGAAGAATTTCAAAGCCTTGTCAATCTTGACCGGCTGAAACGATATTATGTCTGAACCGTCATAAAAACCCAAAAAACAAAACACACGCATTCATTCAAAAATCCAAAAAATGCATCCACAAAATCCATAAAAAAAAAAGCACATCCACAAAAATGCATCCATAAAAAAATGCATCCACACAAAAGTTATCATTATCATCTGCATTAGGTTTAGTTTAATTGCATTTGCATTTGAATTTGCATATCCCTAGTGTCGAGGTGCATCTCGATCTTTAATTCTAGGAAAGTCACATAAGTCATCAAAGGCCGCCGAATTCTTGTATCATTTTCCCCGAAGAGGTCTTGAAAGGATCTCTAACCTCCCGTGAGAGTTGAGTGCATGAGAGAAACACAGAGCATGCAAAACCCAGAGCGCTTGGTGCATTTAAATTTCAAAACACCATGTGAGGATCTCCCTTCACGGAACTAAATATTGATGAGAAAAGCGCGTTACCATTCATGTCAAAATTTGAGAATAGTAGAGAGACAATTATCTGTCGATAGGGATGACGAGGCACCTAGGATCGAAGAAAACCTCCACAAGGCCAAAAGCCTTATTGACCTGAAAACGATCCCTTAGTGAACCCCGCTGGGCCTTTCATTGAGAATCCTTTTGAAAACAGCTCCACATATACCACCCCACATCACACAACCATTCACCCCTGCAAGAGAGGATAAAAGAGCTGGAGCCATGATTCTTTCCCCACCATTTAAAGCATGAAAGAAAGCTTGAAAGAGATACCCAAAGAGGATGAAAACGAGAGAAGCGGAGCACAAAATGCTCAAAATACCAAAGAGAGGAAATGAAAGTCTCACACCACTCGATGCCTCCACACTTGATAAATAGATGAGACCAGAAATGTCCAAACGAAGAATGCAAATAGACTACTCGAAGAAAGTAGCAAACCAAAAATGAGAGCATATAATAATCCGCACAAATGCGAAAGGAGTCCAAAATCACTCCATCCATGGCAAAGGTGAAGCATATCCTCCGTTGCACCAAAGCTCCACAATCCTCAAACGAATCCCCCAGTCCCATGTCACATGCCCTTCAGCCCCATTATAACCCATCAAAGACCTCCGACTTAGAGATGGTATTTGCTTGATTCGAAAGTACCAAATTCGAAACATGAACGGCCACAACGCGTCCGATCTTGTCAATACAATCGTGCACAAATGAGTGTCAAAGAGATCAGGAAGGTAGAGAAAAAAAAACGAGTGTTCATCACCCCGATTAAAGAAAGCCTAACTGACCTTAAGAAAGGAAACGGAAAGGTATAAGAGATCCCGAGAGACCTATTTCGGGAAGATTTTTTCAAAGAAAGAAGTGACTCAGAAATGACTAATATGACTTAACTAGAATTCTTGGCTGAGCTCACCTTGACACGACATCCTAGTTGCATTCAATCATGTCCAATTCCAAAAAATGCATGTAGAATAGAGTTGCATCCATCGGTTCGGACATAATATACTACACCACAGAAAGAGAAGATGAGTATGCTCTTTTAGAAAAGGAAGCCACAGCGCAGAGCCTGTCTCCTTCACCCATCGGCGCGACAACCACTCTCAGAAACTGCACATCCATCAAAAAAAAAGAGAAGAAGGCAAAAGCCTCGGGCGCCACTCAAAGAAATGCCCCGCAAGACATTCCTCCTCACCACCAACTCCTCACTCACCAAAATTAATGAACTACGTAAGGTCTGATCTCAACAGGGAGTTGAGTACGTAGGCAACCCTCTCAGGGTGCGACCCCGTCCCAAATAAAAACCCCTCCTCCCCTCGAACTACCATGCCAGTGCCATCACTATATGAAGAACCCGGAGCCATCTCGAGCCATACCGGAGCCATCTCGGAGCCATACCAGAGCCATCTAGAGCCATACCGGAGCCAACTGACCACAATGGAGCCATCCGATCGTATTGGAGTCCTCGGATCATATCGAAGCCAAACCCATTAACCATCCCAGAGTCGTTGCTCACAAGGGAGCCACAGATCATGTCAAGCCCTCCGATCATATCGAACCCGAACTCATCAATCGTCCCAGAGTCGTTGCTCACAAGGGAGTCGCAGAGCAAACTGGAGCCATCCGGTCATACTAGAGCCCTCGGATCATATCGAATCCCAACCCATCAACCATCCCAGAGTCGTTGCTCGCAAGGGAATTATATATCAAACCGGAGCCATCTCGAACTCTTGAGCCAAAAGTCCTACTAGATCCTGAAACAAAGTCTCACACTGACAAAGTCAAGGGCGACATCAATAGAAACCACTCGACCGCCACATCCCATACGGAAGCGACCGGAAAGCGTCCCATCCCAAATCATCCACAATCAAATTCACCCTCGAATCAATTACTCGAAGCAGCGGGTTTCGTACAACCCCACAAAGTATCATAGGCTCGTCATAAGTCCTATGACTAGATGTCAAGAGGTCTAGTTGAGGCTCGTCATAAGTCCTCGTACTTTCAATTGCATTATAGGTTCGTCATAAGTCCTATAGCTAGATGTCAAGAGGTCTAGTTGAGGCTCGTCATAAGTCCTCGTGCACCCAATCAACCAAATTGTTAGTATCATAGGCTCGTCATAAGTCCTATGACTAGATGTCAAAGGTCTAGTTGAGGCTCGTCATAAGTTCCTCGTACTTTCAATTGCATTATAGGCTCGTCATAAGTCCTATAGCTAGATGTCAAGAGGTCTAGTTGAGGCTCGTCATAAGTCCTCGTGCACCCAATCAACCTAATTGTTAGTATCATAGGCTCGTCATAAGTCCTATGACTAGATGTCAAGAGGTCTAGTTGAGGCTCGTCATAAGTCCTCGTACTTTCAATTGCATTATAGGCTCATCATAAGTCCTATAGCTAGATGTCAAGAGGTCTAGTTGAGGCTCGTCATAAGTCCTCGTGCACCCAATCAACCAAATTGTTAGTATCATAGGCTCGTCATAAGTCCTATGACTAGATGTCAAGAGGTCTAGTTGAGGCTCGTCATAAGTCCTCGTACTTTCAATTGCATTATAGGCTCGTCATAAGTCCTATAGCTAGATGTCAAGAGGTCTAGTTGAGGCTCGTCATAAGTCCTCGTGCACCCAATCAACCTAATTGTTAGTATCATAGGCTCGTCATAAGTCCTATGACTAGATGTCAAGAGGTCTAGTTGAGGCTCGTCATAAGTCCTCGTACTTTCAATTGCATTATAGGCTCGTCGTGAGTCCTATAGCTAGATGTCAAGAGGTCTAGTTGAGGCTCGTCATAATCCTCGTGCATCCCATTATCGCGTAATTTTCCTGTTGCATTCATAATGTTCCCCTTGCAGCCGCATCTTGGTGCGCGCATAAAACCATAGTGAGAATTTTTGGCGCCCCGTCAACCTTGATCCAATTCTGCAAGCCTTCTATTGCAGAATTGAATCAAGGGGAGCCATCTGTAGACACCAAAAATTCTCACCCATTTTTTTTGAAACAAAAAATACGAAAATAAACATGCTTCTAGAAACGAGACGGTCGTCCCCATTTTCAACCAAAGGAATTTCCCTTTTCCCGGCTTTTAAATCTCACGTCCCTATGGGAAAGGAGGCACGAGCCTTTTATCATAATCCGGTTTAACCTGTTTCATCTTATGTACATACTTCGTTGCTTTTGTTTTAAAACATTTCACGGTTTTTGATTTTACCATGTATTATTTTACGTGTTCGATCGATGTATACTTAATTATTATTTGTTATTTCTTTTTTGACTTTCTCCGTTTTATCATCACTATTGTTATTATTATTTCGCGTGTCCTTTTTACTACCATTATTTTCCATTTTACTTTGAGTGTTTTAGCTTCATTACGTGCATTAATTTTCATTATTTCATGTACATATGCTTTTCTTTTATTTTATATCTCTTACGTTTTGAATCTTATTTTTAATTGTATTCCACACTTTCATGTCATCAGATTAATCATCTCATTTTATTGTATACCTTCTTTTGGAATCGTCGTATTTTTAGGAAAGCTATCCAATAAATTTTGGAGCGTTTGTATTATTTCTCTCATGCATATACTGGAATCCGACCTAGCTTAACTAGTTAAAGTACTTGTATGTAACCCATGAGTTTCGGGTTCGATTCTTGGCGTGAACAAAAGCATTTCCTTTATTCCGCTTCAGCCCGCAACTTGGTTCTTCTATTATTTCGTGGCTTTATTTAACGAGTTCCGTCATAGCTTAACCGGTAGAAGCATGCAAGGGGTACGCAAGAGGTCGCGAGTTCAAAACTGGGAAGCTGCAAAAACTCATTTTGCCTCTTCTATCCCCCTGGTCCGATTTTTGCCCCAGTTAAGGCCCACCTCTAGTAGCTAGTCCATGAATCCAGCCCAAATGAAACCCTAGTGTGCCATCTGTCTACCCACCCCATTCTTACATTATAAAACATTGAAAAACCCTACAGTAGAAGGCACGTTTTTTTGAAAGAGCTGAGCAGACACTAATCCCGACTTTCATTCTCCCGTTGCCATCGATCGTTCTCCATTTTCGAAACTGAGAGAACCCAGAAGCTTTGACTGTCCATTCACTTCTTCCTCTCGAATTCGAATACGCAAGCGAAAAAAACCCCAAAAATCCTCTCGATTCTACATTCTCCCATTACGAAATCACTGTGAAGGCATTCTCGAATCGCCACCACACCCGCCATACCCGCGCCGGAAATCCCCCACCGTTTCGAACTCATCTCCTTCGCATACAGGGTAAGCGGGATTCTCACTTCTCCTCTCCTCTCTTCTGTAGGAATCCACTAAAACCCGAAATCAGGAGCTTCGAATTTTGGTTTCGAAAGTCTTCTGGTTCCAGGGAAAGTCATGAATCGTTTGTCCTCCATTCTGATTCTTCTCGATGTTCTTATCGACCCGATGCAAGCGTAAGTGCTTTAACGTTAAGCATTGTCCCGAGATTTCGAGCCCTGGTGCTCCCTTTTATGTTTTCGTCTGTTTAAGCAATGGTGCATAGCCTGATATGGACACTGTGGTCCACGGACAGGGCAAAGAATCCAAGCGTGTGTATGTTTTCGGTTTTCCTCCTCTCTGTATTCTTGTTTTCTCCTCTGTTTCTTTCTTTCTTTGTCTTTTGTGAACTGGTCATACAGTGAAGCTCACCGGTATAATCTAGATGGTTCCCTGTCTATTCTCATCTGGGCTATGGTTCTGAGTTAATTCGAGGTCCCCTCCTCAAAGGTGGATTAACTCTTATCCTGCACCGCCTTCATTTTGTGTAGATATATTGCCATTTTCTTACTGATTTCCTATTAAGCCGTCTTCTGTTTAAGAAGTCTATGTTGACAATGTTTGAATCGGAAATATGTGGTTAAAGTTTGGTCTTAAGGTCTCGCGCAGGATTTCTGAGTATCCTCTCCTGATTTGCATTTCTGATCCGAATTGGTTACTGAGTTCCCCTTGATAACTTGCATATTATCGTGTTCTTCAGATAAGAAATACCCTGTCTATCTGTTTGTTTAATAAACGGTCGTGAAGTAAGAAATACCAGTTTCAGTAAAGTAAGCCAGTCTGTTTGTGTAACTCTGTTTCGGTTTTGGCATTAAGACTGGTTTAAGCTGTTGTGTTCGTATGAGAAGCAAGCTACTAAGTTGGTTTCATTCCTCACTGTCACATATCTGCATCTTATCACTCTGGTGTATTACTTTGCGGTTTAACAAGTTTGCTATTCGTGTTCTGCTAACTGAGTTGTTACAGACGTCTCCAACGTCCCCCTTCAGTACCCATCTTTAAGTTAATCTGGTCTTCAGGGGTTCTCTAGCTGGTGACACAATGCGTTTGCCACCCATATTGCTTTCTGTATATTTCCTTCCTATGACCATTAGAGAGGTTTATCTGCCACCATCCTGTGACTTAACATGTCTCTGCTGTTGTGATGTTATTTTCGGATCCTTGGCAGCAGTTCTGATCATCTTATTTCCGGTATTCACCTCTGATCTAAACTAGCTATGAGATTCTCTCTGCCTGTTCATATAACTCGATGTTGATGTGTGCTCCGTTCAAATAGGATGTTAAGAACCACATACTTGATTTTGAGATGATGATCTCTGAATTTTAGCCCTCTGCTGAACTTCGCCTGTTCATTTTCTCTGGTTTTGTTGTGCATGATAATACCGAACCCTAAAAAAAAAGAAGAACAGTTCTATTGGCTTCTGCTTTTTCTTGGTGATGCAATGGATAAGGATGAATAAAAGGCTTTTAACTGATAAACTGATTTGATAAGTTAGCTGAGGGTTATCCCTTATTCGGTTGGGTTTTAGCTTAGGATATTCACATGGTTTTAATTAATACTAAAGGAACGGGATCTATTTTTGTTAGATTTCAGTTTGCTTTCTTGGTTGCCTGTAACCTGTTATCTATCATGCGGCCCATTCTCTGATTAGATTTTCTTTTTGCCATTGCGTGTATATATGTTTAGTGTGTTACGATTTATTGCAATTTTTTTTAATCTGTTTCTCTGTACATGTGTTTATCATTTGAACCCTAGATGGCCCCCCTAGGTTACCCCTTTTCATTTGATCAAAGTTTTGGAAGGTACCCCACAACTAGCTCATTTCTATTTGCTTGGTGGGGAGTAATACATCCAAAATTTTGAATGTCTTTTAAGCCTTTGAAGGTACCCCACAACTAGCTCATTTCTATTTGCTTGGTGGGGAATAATATCTTCCAAACTTGTAAAGCCTATCCCAAACCATCCCTAATTTCACTAAAAAACTTTACCCAAAAAAAAAATGAATGAAAAAGAAAGAACATTGAATTCAGAATTTTTTTTTCGCTTCAGTCTACTTTAGGTCTTTTCATTCGTTAATTCATCCAAAAGTTCAACCCCTTGGTCTCATTCCAAAATCAGAATTGTCTCTCAAAATATTACTCCATTTAGTTTTCAATAATTCATCAAAAAAAAAAGGAGAAAGCCATTTCAAAATTTTTGTTCAGAAAATGGAGGTCCAAAAGCCCAGACCCATCGGCCCAATCCAAACATTAGCCCATATTTGACCCACATCGGCTCTAACCCCAAAAAAATTGGCCCATCAACCCAAGTCCGGCCAGGCCCTTCAGGCCCAAAACCCAAGGCCCAAAACCCAAGGCCCAAACCCGAAGCCCAAACCCAAGGCCCAAAATCCGAAGCCCAAACCCGATGCCCAAACCCGAAGCCCAAACTTCAGGCCCAAAACCCAAGGCCCAAAACCCAAGGCCCAAAACCCAAGGCCCAAAACCCAAGGCCCAAAACCCAAGGCCCAAACCCAAGGCCCAAAATCCGAAGCCCAAACCCGAAGCCCAAAATCCGAAGCCCAAACCCGAAGCCCAAACCCGAAGCCCAAACTCAAGGCCCAAAACCCAAGGCCCAAACCCGAAGCCCAAACTCAAAGCCCAAACTCAAGGCCCAAAACCCAAGGCCCAAAACCCAAGGCCCAAAACCCGAAGCCCAAACTCAAGGCCCAGACCCGAGGCCCAAACCCATGGCCCAAAACCAAGAAAGTCCGAAACCATAAAAGACCCATGTCTCAGATAAGGCCCAAGTCCACAAAGCCTAAGTCCACAAAATCAAGCAAGCCTAAGTCCACAAAAATCAAGTTAAGTCCACAAGAATCAAACCTTGACCAAAGGTTGACCTTGACCAAAAACGTTGACCTTGACCCAAAACGTTGACCTTGACCAAAAATGTTGACCTTGACCAAAAACGTTGACCTTGACCAAAAAAAAGTGTTGACCTTGACCCAAAACGTTGACCTTGACCCAAAACATTGACCTTGACCAAAAACGTTGACCTTGACCCAAAACGTTGACCTTGACCAAAAACGTTGACCTTGACCAAAAACGTTGACCTTGACCAAAAACATTGACCTTGACCCAACTTTGACTCAACCCGAACTTAATCTAGTTCAAGCCTAAACCTCAATCCAAACCGAACTCGAACCTCAATCCAATTCAAACTCGAACCTCAATCCAACTCGACCTCAATCCAATCCAAACTCGACCTCAACCCAAATCCAATTCAACCCAATTTCATTCAATTCAAACCCAATCTAATTCAAATCCAATTCGTTTTCAATCTCAATTCAATTTTGACGCATTCACTTCAAACCCGACTTGTAAATTCCTTTCAAAATCCAAAAATCCAGAGAATCCCCCTTCTCGAATTTCAAACAGTCATTTTATTCAAAGTTCACCAAGTTTTCAAAGAAACCATTTTGTAGGATTTTAAAGGAAAAACTCTTCTCACATCACAGAAAACTCTTCTCTATTGCAGAAAGTTCTTCTCACATATACAGAAAGTTTTCTCCTAAAAACATTTCTCAAAATCAGTGTTTCTTCGTCGAGAATTCCGAACAACTTTCAAAGTTTTCTAACTTAGTTTTCAAATCCAAATAATTTGTTTTCGGGGAGCAGAAATGTCTAACCCCTTCAAACATTTTCTTCCTGGTTAGACATTGCTTGTCTCTCTTCCAAAATAAAAATCCGAGGCGGGGCACTGGGGTCATAACCTCCCTAGTCGCAGTCTGGATCTCTTTAGGCGGGGCATTAGGGTGACAAACCTCCCCTAATTGCAGCCTAGATTTTTACAAGGCGGGGTGCTAGGGAAGTAACGACCTTCCTAGTTGCAGCCGGGATTTTAGAATCGTCTAACTCCCTTCCGCTCGATTTCAATGTTTTTGGTTTTTAATGTTTTAAAACCCGGGAGTTAGAGACGTTATTAGGGTTTGACCGAGAACATCTCATTCATGGTGTTTCTCTCTGAATCCTATTTTTCGACATAAATTCATTGCCCCATCTTTCGAGCCTCGGCACCTTCCATTAATAAAGTGTCGTGTTCAAGGGGGTACATAGGGTAATCCCTTAGGATTATCCGCCCTTTTACAATAAAAAATGATTTTTTCTAGTTTTTAAAAACTTTAAGAGAGACAATTCTAAATACCCCAATCTAACATCTCCATTAGAATTTTAGGACCCATAAACACTTCTCAATCCTCCTTTTAACCAACTCTAAGTCACATTCTTAAAAACTCCCAGAAACCCGAAACATCTTCAAAACCCGAATATTTGCAAACCAAATATTCTCTTCCATACTCGATCATCCTTAAAACCCGATTTGCTCCTCAACACATTCAACTTTCCAAGACACCTCAAGAACCCGACCATTTCAAAATTCGAACTTCGCAAACAAACATGAAAAACTCCTCAAATCAGCCAAGTGATCCAAATACCTCTTGACTCCACCAAAATGACCAAAATGCCCCTTTACTCCTCAAAACTCCCATCATTCTCTTAATCCCGTGAAGGCCCAAAACAACCTCAAATCTCTCAGAGCATTTAAAACCTCTCAAACACTTCAACCAGACCAACTCCAATACCGGCCTCATCCTCACCCCTCACTCAATCCTATCCTTGGCTTTTTAAATGAATCTCTCTAATAAGGTTTTGAAAGAAGGCAATCCCGACAATTGGAGACCGAGGTTTCCTCGGGCACCAATCCGAAGTCATGGTCGTTGCCACTTCTAAGGGGTGTAACCCAGTGCGAACCCACACAGAATCTCTAGTATGATCAGATAAGTCCTATCCATAGGCAACAAATCATCAAAGTCAACCAACGGTTCTTAGAACCCTCCTTCCCTCCCTTCCTAGTTCCTTAGGTCAAACTAGGTGGCGACTCTAGTCAATTCCGCCTTATAGAGGCATAAGTCCGCGTGGAGCCCATCGAGAGCGGGTGTAGTGTTCACTTACACTCCCCTTATGCTTTCTGGGAAAGACGGACGATTTAGTAGGTATTTGAGGGTTGCCAGAATAACGGGTTTCCGCCCTCCACAGAATGGCAATTCTAGGATCTAGACTTCTCAGCTAGTCCGTATTTAGATAGACCCCCCTCATACCGAAAAATCACCCTCCACACGGACGTCTGTGACTGTCTTCGGCCTTGGCCAACTCTTCACTGCCTCAATCTTAGCAGGATCTACAGATATGCCGCTAGCTGATATAATGTGTCCTAGAAATGACACGCTGTCCAACCAGAACTCACACTTAGAGAGTTTGGCATACAGCTGGTTCTCTCTCATAATATTCAACACCTGTCTCTAATGTAACTCATGGTCTTCCCTGGTCTTCGAATAGATCAAAATATCGTCAATGAACACCACAACTGAACTATCAAGCTGTTCTCTGAAGAGACGGTTCATCAAATCCATGAATATGGCTGGCGCATTCGTCAATCCGAATGGCATAACGGTGAACTCGTAGTGTCCATACCGTGTCCTGAAAGCTGTCTTCTCTATGTCACCCTCTGCAATCCTAATCTGATGGTAGCCAGATCTGAGATCTATCTTCGAGAACACATTGGCCCCTCTCAACTGGTCAAATAAGTCATCAATCCGTGGTAACGGGTACTTGTTCTTGACCGTGACCGCATTAAGCTCGCGGTAGTCGATGCAGAGTCGCATACTGCCGTCCTTCTTCTTGACAAATAATACTGGAGCACCCCAAGGAGAAACACTCGGTCGGATGAATCCCTTGTCGAGGAGATCCTCCAGCTGTACCTTCAGCTCCCTCATCTCAGCTGGTGCCATACGGTAGGGTGCCTTAGCAATAGGGCCCGTACCTGGCAATAAATCAACGGCGAACTCAACCTCACGCACAGGCGGCATGCCTGGCAACTCATCAGGAAACACATTAGGAAAGTCTGCCACGACTGGAATGTCTACATCCATCTCGTCGCACTGTCTCGTGTCCTGTACATAACAGAGGAAGGCTTGTCGGCCCTTCCTAACGTCCTTCATCAGGGACAATGCTGACACGATCTTGACAGTCGGCTCTCTCCTCACACTGCGGTACGACACTATCTTGCCGCTCGGCCCCTTCAGTAATAGTCGATGCTCTGCACAATGAAGGCGGCCCTTATGCTTCTGTAGCCAATCCATACCCACTATAATGTCGAAGCCCAAGTTCTTAAACTCAATCAAATCAATGGGAAAAGTCTCATTCATAATACTGATCTCCGACCCTAAGTACTGTCTGGTGCAACCTACTTTCTCCTTCGATGGGAGGGTGACTGAAAAGTCTGAAAGCTGTTCGGGGGCAGCCCCCAGCTTCATAGCAAATGCCGAGGAGATAAAAGAATGTGAAGCCCCTGAGTCGAACAATACGGAAGCACTAACACCATCAACAGGGAAGGTACCTGAGATCATCTTTCGTATTAGCATCGAGTCCCAATAAATCAGTAATCTACTGTCGGTTGTAATTGTCATACCTGTGATGACATTACCGGACTCCTTGGCTTGCGCCATATTTAAGATGCAGATGGTTACCCTCTCCTTTCCATTTTCGTGCCTGAAGTTATGAATCAACGGTATCAACAAAACTGGACACAATACTTGAAGGCATAAAAATCTTATTTCATTATTCAACTGTATTATACAAGGTTACACACCTAGCTACTGTTATTACATCAGTACTGTCTGAAAGTCAAATTTAAACGGCCAGGTCGGATGTGGGTATCATTCACTAGGGTTGGTGGGGCGGTATTGAGCTTAATGCTCTTAATACCATGGTATACAAGCCTAGCCTCTCCACCAAATACCAACACATCCCCAGACTTGAGGACGATCTTGCTTGCTAGATCCATCCTCTTCTGGTCTCATAGATGAACTCAGCATCATCGCCGATGGAGAATGACACAACCGGTATCCTCTGGTGATGGACTCGGTCGTCTCATCACGGTCCTGGTGCATCCCAAGTTTTCCTCCCTACTCGTAGTAGTTGATGATGCAAATGTCAGGTGTCATGTCGGGTAATGGATAAGTCTCACAGTCTAGAGCAATATCCATTGCGTTTCTCACCAAGGTTAGGAAACTCTCAGGTATCCTAGGTATAGATACGCCACCTACCATCCTCACCTCTCGATAAACCCTAGCTTGTGGATCCCAATCTTTCCCTAAGCACATCATGTGCAGTTTCATTCTAGAACCATTATTAAATACAGGGTATAAAATCCTCCTATGCCCTTACCCAAAGCTCTACACTCATTCACTATGGCGATTTGTTCATCTAGGGTAAGGAACTCTCTGAGAAGTATCATGCCCGGTGACTCGATACATGACACAACTCACTAGGGTA
Organism: Limonium bicolor; assembly: GCA_023374045.1. NCBI lineage: Eukaryota > Viridiplantae > Streptophyta > Magnoliopsida > Caryophyllales > Plumbaginaceae > Limonium > Limonium bicolor. The sequence goes on along the minus strand of CM041778.1, from coordinate 315,277,310 downwards.
CTCCCGTCTTTCTTCCACGAGTGTAGGTGATCTCTGTCTTGTAAGTGTGGGATAGCAGATGTCGAAGTCTCCTAAGAGGTAACAGGTTTCCTAGATAAGTCGTTTATCTAAGGTGGTAATTAAAAACACGCATTCATGCTAAGGTAAACCGTTTAACACACAGTCATGCTTTCATACAATGGTTAAGGTTTCAAATACTAACCTTCACCGCGCTGGGTGCTAGTACCAGTGCCCGATGCTCCCGCTGCGTTCAGCACGCGGTTGCCCAGCGGGTTCCTCTGGTTCTGCTGCTGCTGCTGGCCCCCTCTGGGCTTGGGGCGCCGGCCCTCTCTGGCCGCCTCGGGCTCCACCTCCTCCAGTAGGTGCGCCCTGAGTCCCCTTCAGCGGGCGGTACGCTCGGCTCTCCAGGTTCGAGAAGCACTCGAACGACCTGTGGCCCTTCTTCCCGCAGTGGTGACAGTCCACAGCTTGCCCGGTGCAGTCCACACCCGGGTGGTCTTTACCACAGCGCTTGCAGTGGAAGTGGCGCTGGGGTGCAGAACCTATTATCATAGTACACTCAGATTAACACATGGATGGTAACGGATAGTATAATAATCAACTCATTCACAAGGTTAGATCGCTTACCCTTAGGGGGTACAGATCTAAGAGGCTGGGCATCGTAGGTAGGCCCGGTCAGCATCGGGACCTTCTCTTTGCCCTTCTGGCTGGCCTGCTCCTTCTTCTTCTTCTTCCAGGAGAATTTCTTCTTCCTGTGATCGTCGAAGTGTCAGGAATAGCAGGTATAAAAGCAGGCAGCAAGTAAGTAATTAAATAGATTAAATAACTTAAGGGTGGATCTTACTTCCAACTCTTGCCGCCTCCGCTTCCAGCTGCAACCTCCGCCTCCTTTTCTGGGGCCTTACGCTTCTGCCCCTAGCCGTCCTCCCGGCTGTTCACCAACAGCTCCGTCCGGGAAGCAGCCTCGTAACATTCCTACAATGCATCAATGAGTTCCCCAACTTGTATTAATTCAAACTGAGTTACAAGAAATAATCTGTCAACTAATTTTACCTGAATCGTAGGATATAAGGCAGCGCCCATGGCGGCCTTGATCGCATAACGTAACCCGCCTCTAAACTTCTCAACCTTCACAGCATCTGAATAAACAACTCCTGGGACAAAGTCCAAGAGCCCAATAAAGAAGAGTAGTACTAATCTACCGTCAGACTACCCTGCCTCAAGGCCTCAAACTCTTCCCTCTTTCTCTGCTTCAAATGAGCAGGATAGTACTTCTCTCTCAACAGTTCTACAAAACCTGTCTACCCAAACCCTCAGTAGCAAGGTAATGCGCCTTCACGGACCTCCACCAAGTGCTGGCGGCGTCCCTCAAGTGAAAGGCCGCTATGCCGACCCGGTGCTCAGCAGGCACGTGAATGGCGTCGAAGGCCTTCTCATGCTCAATGATGTATCTCTCAAGGACGGTGGGGTCAGCTACCCCGTCATACGTAGGTACACGTGTGTCAGCAACACTCTTGAGCCAGTTCGGCTCTCTAGGTAGGGCTGCCCAAAAAATTCCGAAACCGCGGTATCCGACCGAAACCGAAGTGAACTGTACCTGTTTTCAGGCTAACCGTACCGGTTCTTGCGGTACGTTAACCGAACCGTGTAAATTGACCGGTTTCGGTTTCGGTAACGGTATTGAATTTTCAAGAACGGTTAACCGCTCGGTTAACCATGGTTAACTGATTATATAAACAACCAAAATCTTCAAATAGTAATGTTCACCTTATAATGATTAATGTTAGCTATTAGGGGAATATGTACAAATTATATTTTTTGTCACAGTGTGTTTGATTGTCACTCATGATTTCGGTGAATGATCAATGTGTACTATAATATTAATGGTATGGGTCTTATCAATAATAAAAAATACATGGCTATAAGGTTAACCGATAAAACCGAATCGAACTAAAGGTTAACGGGTCTAAACGGAATGGTAATGGAATCAGATTTTAGAAAACCGAATTAAACGGTTAACCGAATCCGGTTAACCGATCTAAATGGAATGGTAATGGAATTGGATTTTAGAAAACCGAAGATCCGGTTAACCAAAAGCGGTAACCAAATAAGGCGGTTAACCTACCATGGGCAGCCCTATCTCTAGGTGCGGGTACGGGTGGGACCACTGGTGGTGCTCCTATCTGGACACCTCCCATCAGGGCTAGCTGAGCAAAGACGGCCGCTACCGTCTCAGCAACGCCCACGGCTGGGGCCTCAGGAGGTCCTCCTCCAGGCCCGCCGCCTCTTCCACCACCTCCCCTGCCTCTGCCAGCTGATCGTCTTCCGGAAGACATCTGAAGAATTCAGAATCAAGGTCAGCTCTTGGTATAAATACTGTTCTTTCCTCAACCATAACTTAACTCAATTCTTTACAACTATCTACCTGGTACTGGTGTGTGAATAACCTAAGCTCACGGTACTTTAACTACTATCTTGTAATCAGAGCGGTACTCTGCTTTGATACCACTTTTGGTATCGTAACACCCCTACTAATCCTGCTCCTAAAACAATATAATCGCAGCGGTAAATAACAGATTGTCGCTCTAATGGTGTCACTGTTATCACTCGCCCATACGGGTGATAACGAATTACCTGATAATCAACATGCGAAACGTATTCCCGCAGTGACCACAAGAGATAGATAGTAGAACTTAAACAATTTCAAAACAAATCCAACAACAATAATTATTACAGACCGTACTCGTGAGCATCTAACCAAATACACCCCGTTTATACAACCCGAGTCCAAAACGTCATCAGTATCAACCATACCAAATCTTAACCAACAGTATATCACAAACGTCGCGCCCCGTGTCGACCCACCAGCTAATCACCTGAAATAAAAATGGTTTGTGGTATGGAATCAGCCCCTGCTGAGTATGTCATCACATGCCCCGTCATGCCCCCAAAGACCCCTCAATTATTTGGTCGAGAGCATGAGGTTCGTTACATGCAATACCGTTTTAATATTTAAAACTGTAAAACAATTAACAGCAACATCCATACAGTAAACACAACCATCAACACATAATAATATAACCACAAGTATAACCAATGAACAACAAAGCGAAACAACGAGAATAATAAACAAGTATTAAGCCTCGTCCATGGTATAGAAACAATATTGTTCGCCACTGTATAAGTCTCAATTGTTTTAATTGTTCAGTTATACTTAGTGACAATGTCTCGTTAAAACGACATGTCTCTAGTTACCCATATATTATGGCGGGTCACCCACGGCAGTAGCCACTCCAACGGTAGAGTCTCCGACCAACGAGCCATTCTAGCTCACGGGAAATTTTCTTGATACTTGCGGACCCGTACGCGGACATCCTGGTATCGTTTTTGTGATCACAGCGCGCACCAAGAGCCACATCCTCTTGGCTTTACTTCCATTCATTAATTAATTAATTATACCATCGCATCGCATTACCAAATTTTCTAACACAGAAGACTAAGGTCATTAGTCCAATCCGGAGTCTGTAAAACTCGGGATCCAGTGTTAGTTACGAGAGCGGCGTATAGAAAGGCCAATGCTCCGTATAAAAGTCTCAGATAATATGTATATGTTATTATCATAGTGCTACAACGTTTTACTTACGTTCCTTATATTTCATATAAGATAGCACCATAGCCGCTAGTTCGTTATATATATATAGGTTCATATATACGAACTGATACTGTTAACTCAACAACAGTAAATAATAAGCAGCTATAAATACAATTCATGCATATTAATTAACACATTCAGACAAACAATCTTATCACAGATCACACAGAAGTCTGAACTGAGGAAGCCCTCAGAGACAATCAGAGACACATAACAACATACCGTTCACCCTGATGTATTACGGTGGAGTATGAATCAGCAAGATCCTATGCTCCTTGTGTAGTCTCTAACAGTCTAAACAATACATAATGCTACTGATTAGCATACTGTATAACAACACAATCCTACGGTACCCCGTACCGTCACTAACAACTCCCGGTTAACCCCCCGTTATAAACTGTCAATGTTTGTTGGGCTTTCGGTTTAACTCGAGGTTGGAAAAGTGTTATGTTACATGCGTAGTCTTGTCTTGTAAATTAATATAGTTATTGTTGGACTTGTTATCGCATGTGACTTAACATACCCTTGTATGTCGTATAGTTTGTTTCATTATTGCATGTGTGATTCTATGTCATGCACTATACATCTCACCTTAGTATTTATTTTTCTAAGGTTTGTTTCTTTCTTCTTCTTTTTTTTCTTTTTTTTTAAAAAATTCAATGTGGTATAATTCATTTGTAAACAATACTTTTAATTACATGAATCCTTATTATCACATGTAAACTCTCTTAACTTTAGAGCCCATATCCAATGTTTGTAATTCTCTTTCCTTTTATCATATGTCATTTGAATTATGAAAATACATGGTCACTAAACCATGTTATACTTTCCACCATAACATAAATTTACTTATAATCATGTAGTATGGAACTATTTTTTATATGGTAAGTCTTATAATATATATTCATTCTTTTAATGAATACCTCTTATATTATAAATGTTATAACTCTTATAACATAAAAACCATATTATAAATTCCATTTTAAAATGTCAACATTTTCGAACAGCACTTATGTCCTTAAATATTTACAAAATCACCACTTAATTAATGTAATGTTACATTATAGTTATATAACTTATGTTATGACATTTAAGTCATTAAAACAATTATAACATATAGTTGTAAATTGTTTTAAAAATACCAAACAACCCCTTATATTTTCGGTTTTCAAAAACAACCACTAAACGTCTATAAATCACCAATCAATCCCAAATTATATTTCATTGTTACACTTATATCATATACCTTATATTATACCCTTTAAGCCTCAAAATAATTATAACCTATAGTTTTATTTTTTTAAATAACCGAACACTATTCTAATTATCTTTCCTCCACTTAACTTTCTATATTCACCAAATTCTCCTCTTTATAACATATAGTTTCTAATATCATCAAAAACATATATTACATATGTCTTTATAAAACCTTATATATAATTCCAAAAATCACCAAACTATACCAAAAGGTTATAAACATTATTCCTAACCTTATATTTTCTCCAAATCTCGGTTTTACCACATATGTTACCCATTTGTAACAATATCATAAAATATCTTATATTATACTTATATAGCTCATATAAACTCCAAATTTAACCAAATAAATTTCTAAAAATTCCTAATAACCTAAGGTTTGTACTAAACTCCCTTTAGTACCCCAAGTTTTCGGAAATCACACTTTAGCCCCATCTTATAAATCGTTTACAAATTAATACTTATCTTAATATAAGGTTGTATTTTAATTTCAAAAATTCTCCAACTTGGTCAAAGTCTTCTATATAGTCAACTTTGACTTCTAATACCAAATTGGACCCAAACCTTTCGGTAATTACAAGACTTTACCTATACTTTTCTATTTTTACAATTTTGACCCAAAACTTTATAAAATGTTATAATTTTTATTAAATTCATTTTAAAACCCTAAATTCCTCTATATTAAGCTCTCGGCCTAATACTTTGTTAGTAATTACCGTTTGGCCCCAATTTTAATTATAAGCATAAATAAAACTAAATAAGCTTATAAACTTAAATTAAAATGGCCTAATGACATGGCCTTATTACAACCTTGAACTTGCAAAATAAATTACACAATAAATGTCTCAAAATATAATACATACTCACGGCCTCACTTGTATTTGATTATTTTTCCACATAATGTCATAATTTGACCATTATGTTAATTAAATCTCTTAAATGACTAGCTTAATTTATCTTAGTCATTTTTTTCCATTTTTAGGTCAATATGACCCTTATTTAATGTTTCACTCTCGGCAATATTATATATAAGCTTAGAAATTATGAAAATCATAGATTTAAGGTGTTTATACCTTGATTTGCCCTTGTATGCTCTCGGCCACTTGAAGGAAAATTCACCACATGATTTAGACATGTTTAATACACAAAAAAAGATATGGTTACACTCCAAGCTTGAGCTTAACCATAAGGAATAATTAATGTAAGATTTAAGGCAAAAATCACCTTAAAAATGCTAGGAGAGTTCAAGATGGTTTCAGCCTGAATCAAACACACCACAAGGTGTTAGATCCACCATATTGACATAGGAAATAGCTAGATCTCAACAAGCTGCCTTTTTATTAGGTTTTACCTTGGAAAAATGCCTTAAAAGAGGGTATTTCCTTTGGATCTCGGCCACCCTTGCTCCAAATGGCTATCCAACTGATTGAACATGTAAATATGAAGATTATGAGTGTATAAACTCATAAAAATCAGAGGAAGAAAATCGGATGAAGAGTAGAGAAGCTTAAGGTATGTTTTTACCTTAAAATGAGATTTTGAGCAACCTTGGTCTCTAAACTTGTTTCAACCGAATTTGATTGATGTTCTAACCTTAGAACACTGAGAATAAGCCATAGGAACTGATTAGTCACGAGATCTAAGCATAGGTGGTGAAGAGATGAAGAAAAAGAGCCAAAAACAAGCCTTAAACCATTACTTAGAAGCTTAGAAGTTAGGTTTACCTTCTTAGCTCAAGGAGTTCGGTTGAGAGAGCTTGGGAGAGCCTGGAAGGAGAGCTTCAACGGTTGGAATGAAGCTAGGAGAGAGAAGATGCTTGGAATTGGTATTATTTGCTTAGAAAATACATTATTGATTAGTTTATTCTTTGTAATTGAATGATGACTCACCTAAGGGATAAGAGGGGATAAGAGGTCGGCTGATTGAAGAGAAAGGAGAGGCTCACCAATTTTTGGAGCTGGTGGAGTCAATTAATGGAGCCAAGGTGTATAAACTAATCAAAAGGCAAAAGTAGCCCTTAATTATGGAGATATGTTGGTGTGCTGTCTTTTGTGTGTACATGTGGTGAATTGGAGCCTCTCATGCTTGTAAATGCCGATCTCACATGGTCTAAGGGGTCAACTTTGACCTCTTGACCAATCTTAGTCAATGTTGACCCATGTGGGCCCCCTTTTAGGGTTTTATTAATATTTTAATATTAAATTTGTAAAAATTTGTAAAATTTGGAATTAAATTCCTAATATGATATAATGTGATATAATATCATATTTAAAGGTATTTATAACCTTTAAGCTCATTAAAAACCAATTTAGAAGGAAATTTCACAAAAATGTGCTTTAAGGAGTTTTAGTGCACATTTTGTGTTGCAAGGTGTTTCTGAGCTTAGTTTTCTTTGAGAACTGTTTTGTTGTGTTCCTTACTTCATTATAATACTTAGGAATCCACTTTGGATCCTATCTGAGGTCATACAATCTTTATGGTGTCTTAAAGCACCTTTTTGGCTTTACCGATCTTAAGGCATGTTTTGCCTTGTTGAGATCTTTAGATTGCTCCCCATTAATATTTAGATGTTTATTAACCATCTTAGATCATTAATAGATCATTTAATTATATTTTAAAGGTTAGGGGTATCTCAATGGAAGTATGACTTACCCTTGATAATATGGCAGCATAATGTATGACTTGTCTGCACATTCAATATTATGTTCGTCAAGTACCGCAAAAGACCTTTAGGATCCATTGACATAGTCACTTCACAGCAAGTAGCAGGGCATAGGAATCCGAAGCTGTCAGTCTGATGATCTCATATCGCCTTAGAATGCACATGTCTGCACCATAAAGACAACAACATCAGTGAACGACGTTAAAGTACAAAAACTAATTCAAGTATTTCATTAATATAGGAAAAGGTATGAGATCGCTCACATACTAGCTGACTTCTGAATCGACACATTTAACCAGTCTCTCTTGAATACATCAACGAAGTCGGACATATATATATCGAACGTATGAGTCTGCCCTTTGGGTTCGTGGTGGTGAAAAAGACCCTGGGTATCCTCCACATGGATCCTATCACTCTGAGGTGACGTCATCAACAAGGCCGAGTGCAGAAGTCTCATGTTCTATGACAACCCATCCAATATGTTCTTCTCTACTAAAGGAGGTCTTGTCATGAAATTGGAGGATGCCCTCATGAGAGCTGGTGTGGCAACACTTTTTTCTTTCCCTTTAGAAGTTTTTTTCGACTTGACATTTTCCTAAGTTGTTGATTAATTAAGTTTAAGTGACTCACTCTAAACCATATACTAATTGAAATATCGAATAATTATAATTTTAGAGTAAGCGTTAATTGTGTTTACCTGGCCCGAGATTTTGACCCATGTACCCGGCCATTGGATTGTAGCTGTTTGAACAGAGTGAAGTGTCTTTCTCTGTTGCAGAGGTATCGGTATAGCAACATCAGCATATTCTGTCACATAATCATCCATAAGCACCCGGACATACCCCTGTCGTAGTGGTTCACCATGCACGATGTCTGTAGGAGATGAGGGAAACAATTTACCCCACGCCACCTTAATATCCTCACCTCCCATCGGCATGAACAACGCGCATTCAACGGGTTCCTGAACATTAAGTAGAGAAGGGTTAAACAAACAAACAATCGAAGTAAATAGACGATAATAAATAATTTATTTTCTAAGTTAATATGTCTAACCTTAATAGATGCATATGGATATGGATCTATCAACTGCACACTACTCTGTCGTACTGGTGTGCCAACCTCCCCATCAGCTGATGGTGCAGGGGCTGGTCTGGTCACCTCCTGACTGCTGCACATCTGTGAGCGTATTTTGGACATCTCCTCTGCGACCACCTGATAAAGATTCTGCTTAAGCCTCTGCTCAATATCAGCAGTAATCTTCAAATGTTCCTCATAGCTGATCATCTTTCCTTGTGAGCCTTTCTTAGACCCCGGATTGCCAAATGCTTGGCGGATACCAACTTGTCCACCAAAACCAATAGCGCGACCAGGATGATCCACCTTTCCAAGAGCACGAGAAAGGGGATCATATTGTCTGTTCGGAGTCCAAGAACCCTCAGTAACTTGAGAGTTTAACTCTTCCTATAAAACAAAAAAATAACAAAATTCATTAATATACAGGTACACAAACAAATATTAAACTTATGTACCGAAATTAGATACTCACCATTTTTATAATCTCTCTCGTGGCATCATCGTACTGAGGATTTTCCGGCATCGAGTTTTTTGGCACTCGACTCAACTCCCACACCTTCATCCTCCTGTCGCTAGGAGCCACATCGTTTGGAAGCAAGCCCTTTTGCTCCCACTCTGGTACACGTTCGGCAATACTTTTACCACCTAAGTGAGGGTGGGTATAGATTTTTCTTCGCATTTGCCTGCTGTTTTGCACGAATAGCCTACAAATACATATATAACGTGTAAGATACAAATAAGCAAATAAAACTGTCAAAATGTATAAAAGACAGCGTTGAATATTAGCTCTACCTACCGTGTGGTGTGTGTGATATACCGCAAACCGCGTCCACTGCTCCTCAGTGATGCCCTCGTACGCCTCCCAGGGTGGCAGTTCATTGCCTCCTTCTGCATCATCCGATTCAGGGTCTTGATACGCAGCACCATGAATGTACTTGTCAGAGAGCCATTTCCAATGGTCGCGGAACTGTCGCCCCATTTTTTTCAGGACACCGTCCTTAAGAGAAGGATCAATGCAGAAACGACCCTACATAAACAATTATTAGTCATTTAGTAACACAATTAACGAGAAACTCTAAATCATATAACATATTATAAAAAAATAACACACCTGAAGAAGCCCAAACATAGTGTCCGTCAATGATTGTGGCACTTGCTTCCAATTGTGATTTATGTCGCAGTAAGTTTTGACCAGGTGGCCAGCATATGCAGTATAATCACTCTTCCAATTACCGTATGGCTGGTTGAACTCATTGAACTGCAAAGGCTTCGTGGGGGGGGGGGGGGCTTTATTAGCCTTCAGTGCACGGGTGGCACCTCTCTTCTTCACCTTCTTTCCGGAGGAGGAGGAAGCTACTGGCTCGGTCACCTGCTGTGATGGACAAGCCTCATCCTCCGGTGGGTGAGTTGTCTTCCTCTTCTTTCCTCCTCGTGTGCCCGTTTTGCTGGTCTCTTCTTGAAATACCCCGAGTAGTTACCACCTTAAACGAGTGAAGTTTAAATTAAATTATGAGCAACGATTATGATTAAACTCCAAAAATAATAATAATAATAAATAATAGAAATGCTAATCATAATAACGTCTCATGTATCGATACGTAATACATGAACATAAACTCATATTTACGAATGCACACCTTTAAACCAAAGACGTTATAAATAACAATGAGACACCCATTCCTTATCAGTTTCAAAAAAAAATCACAACAGCACCAGACAGCAACCTTTATCGGTTTCAAAAAAAAAATATCACAACCACAACCTCTTCTTTCTTCTGTCGCATGCGTACGCCCTGGAGGAACAAGAAAATCAAGACAGGTACACTACTCTGCATCAGTGGCGAGACATTTCCTCTGCCCAAGTCCTCGAGCAGTAGCTTAAGTACACCAGCTCCTTGCTTTTCTTCTGATCAGTATAACACTATAATCTACTAATCTGCCCAATTTTCGAGCAGCAACAACACCAGTACCAACAGCACCGCAGCCTTCTCTTCCTTTTTACTTTGGCACAGAAACCTTCCATTCTCATTTTCCATACCACAAAACAACGCGCCAATTAAACAACAACAGAACACCCATGGCATAACTCCTTCACCGCATGTTCCATGGACTACTGAAACGGATGTCTTTCTTACTCTGCTCAGTCACAACAAGCAAAGAAAAAATATATCAGTCGACATGATAACAACAACTTTCTCTCCTTTTTACAATTGGCACAAACTCCCCTAACTTCATTTCCCAGGCACGACTGAACGGCCTCTTCTACCACTTCCCAAAACAGCAGCACGAAATCAGTTCAGATTTCCTTCTTTGCTGCTTCACGACTCCATCTGTCCCTTTCTCCCCGTCAGATCTTTTACCCGCTTCATCATTGCATGCAGCAGAAGCGAGCTTTCATTTACTAGCATGCCTGAATACAACACTTCCTGTCATTCCCGAAAAAAAAAAGAGCAGACCCAACACAAGCCAATGATGCCAGCCTTCCTTTATTTTCACGGTAGGCACGAAATTTTTCACCTTCATTTCCCAGGCACATGTCGGGTTACCGACAATGGTATCTCTCCCTCTGTTAACCTTGATCAAGAGAACGTGGAAGGAGTATACAGAGAAGGAAGTTTAGCCGGAGCTCCATTCCTTTTCCTGCTTTCTTCACGAAACCACTCACGAACCCACCCCATCTTCTTCTCTGATTGCAGTAGCTAACAAAGAACAGCACAAGAAATACCGTTTCTTCCCTTGCCTTCCCACGATACCGCATCTACACTATTACCTTCCTTCTCCATTTTCCTCGACAGAGAACAACGAGAGCAACAACAAACACGTTCTCCTCTGCATGAGATCGAGCAGCCGAAACCGTAGTGCCACTAGTTTAAACTCAGCCCTACTCTCTCCTTTTGGGCTGCGGCTAAAAAAAAAAAACATACCACAACAAGCTCTTCTTGATATCCACGTAAGCTCAACACTCCAGCCCTGTTCACCATCGGTTAACTTGTAGAACACCGAGAAGAAAAAAAACATAACACGGCAAGAGCAAGCCGACGACCGACACTAGCAACAGAGAGGATAGCAAGAAGAGAATTTAACCGCAAGAAATGCCTCTTAGTGGAGCTGGAAACCGATGCCAGTACACCTCATGGAAGAGACCTAGAGACAGGCGGTTAACTTGCCGAACATTGCCTCAACTCTCCAGCAAGAACCGCAAGGTAATAGTCACGTCTATGGGTACCTTAAGCCACGTACAAATCCCTCTACTAATGCCTAGAAGTAGTATAGAGGTAGTATTGGATTAATCATGTAACTTAAACATGGATGGTGTACCTGCCTAAGTTATCAACTCGTGAGAATGTTTTAAAGTAAAGGAAAACAGAAGCCAAGTTCATGAATGAAACAAGAAGAAAAAAAAATGTATAAGTCACATTGCAGTTTCTGTACAACGGTGTTCAGGGGTATTATCCATGGTGTTATCCCCAAAATCTTTACCCTTTTTTTTGTGAACAAGGTTTTTCTAGAGTCGGTGAATGGCTAAGGGTTAAATTGCCTTTTTTTTCACCCAATAGATATTTCTCCTGTTTTGGAGAAAATAGGGGCTTCAAGGTGGTATGTTTGACATGAAATGATATCGGTATAGTGGTGAAGAGTATACAGCAGATACAAGAGGCTAATGACAAACACTTTTTGTAGTTTTTGCTTTTTTTTTTATTGTCTTTTTCGCTTTATTTTTAGTTCTCTTTTCTTTCTTTTTTCTTCTAAATTTCAAAATCAGATTTCATTGTAAAGTAAAAATCCGAAAACAAAAAAATTGCTTCTTCCTATTTTTTTGGTAGTTTAGGTTTCTTTTACAAAAAAAAAACTTTTGAAATCGTGATTCCAAAAAAAAAGCCAAACAACAATCGTATTTCTAATCTCATTTTTCATTTGTTGTTTTACACTTTTTTTATGATTATCCTTTTCTTTATCCTTATGGTAATCGGTTTCTTTAATTGTGTTGAATATTCAAAATCCAAAAAAAGAAAAATGTTTGTTAAGATTTTTTTTAGATCTCTTTTTAGTTTCTACTTTCATGGTTACCCTGATTTCTCTCCCAAAACTTTCAGATTCTTTTTGAACGAGAATATAAAAAAATGAAAAATACAAAAAAATATTGTTGTTAGCATCCCCATTTTTTCAAATTTCAAAGGCAAATCTTTTTTTTACTTTCTTTTAGTTAGGTTTAAAAATATTGTTAATGTTCATTTAACCCTTTATTTTAGGTAGGTTTTATATTTTTACATTTCTTTTTTTTTCCTTTCAATCTTATCCCTTATTTCTCTATTAGATAGTTGGTTATTTCAAAATTTGAAAGTTTGTTTCATTGCCTCTTATCTGACCTAATACTTTTCTATATAATGGGTGCTTGCTACCAATCATGGGGGACAGACACACTCTACATTGTCGACATTGCTTCATTGTGAAATTCTTCCCGTAAATCACCATCGTCTAGCTCTGTCACACACTTATGCAAATCTCTGTCATTACTAATGCCTTCTACCGTTGTATCGTTGTAGTTACATCCACTAAGAACGTCCATATCCTTAGTTTGTCATTTGAATCTCCTCGTTGCATGCGGTGGAGAAACTGAAGGGGATACAACGGCTCAATATACACGCAGGGTTTCGATGAGTATTCACGGCTTAAACAAAAAAAACTTTGCCATTGTCATGGTATCATGCTTCACTGCCACTTTTTTGTTTACTCATATAATACTGCTACAGTCACCGGTTTTAATAACCGTCGACCACCACCACTCTCGCTCGCATAATACCGCCATGGTTACATAGTAGCACCACTATCGTACACCATTGTCACTGCTGGTCCCGTTTTCATATTTCCCGTTATTGTCCATCACCACCACCGACCACTTCCACGCCTGCTACGTCAACCATTGCAACCATGTTGCTCCATCCGTCATCGTCAGCAACGAGATCTAATGCTGCTAACGCCAGAGCTTGAAGACCTTCACCCTACATCATCTTTGGACGATCTACTGATCCCCCTTCATGCTCCCATACATCAGCTACCATTGAGCACCACTACTCTACGTTCATCTTCATCGGATAGCCTTCGACTAAAAATCTATGGACAAGAGCATACGATCTCCCAACCTTTTTCTAGACATTGTGTTTGACTTAAAAGGTGTCGATCGATCCTGTATCCAGTTGCCGAAAGTTGGGAAAGGATAGGGGGTTCAAGTAAAAGTGCCGCGACGACGATGGTGTTCATCCAGTGCTATTCATCTGAGACAAGAGAAATTCAGAGCAGCGGTAGTCTTCCTTCTACCCTTGTTGTTTGTATGGATGCTTGTCGTCATCGCTTCGACCATCAAGACATCCATCTCGCGTTGTACTTCGCATGTCATTGAAGTGGGAGAACGAGGATAGGGAGGAGCTGATCACAACTTACTGCAAGAAGCTTTGTCTGCTTCCATATTAAATGGTCGCAAATCGGGAGCCCATGTCGTTCAAGAACAGGTATGGTTTTCAACAACTCTTCCTTTCTTTTTTTTTTTTTCTTCTCTTTTACTTAAGTCTACACGGATATTCAGGTGAGTGATTACAATCTCATGCTGAATTATAGTTTGGTCATTTTTGCTACGGAAACAGGTATGGTTTTCAACTCTTCCTTTCTTTTTATGATATTATCCTTTTTAGCTTATGCATTTTTATTATCTTGTTCATATGAGAGATGAGGGCCCAAATAAACAATCTTAGGTCATGCTTAGACATGGCCCATTCTGAGACACACACCGTAGGGTGATGTGTAAAAGTGAGGGAAATGAGGAGGATGGCGTGCAAACCCAGGCATGACCCGTCCTGAGACACACACCTTAGGGTGATGCGTAAAGGTGGGGGAAATGAAGCAAGCCTCATCCCTTCACCACTTGGGTCCAAAGCCCCAAGCACTCTCTGGATGTACCCATACCCATCTGATGAAACTTGCATAGTGAGAACGTGCATATTTTCTCTTTATATCTGCGTGATTCCATGCTTCTGTGATAAGCTTGATTGTTTGTGGATAACAACGAAATTTTATCTGTCTTTCAGCCCGAAGGCCCATTTTAGTCTTCGTGAACCATTCTCTTGGGCTTCGGCCCAGATACCTTAGATCTTGGTGGTCTCTCTTTTGGCCTCAAAAGTTCCTAAGTCTGAATCATTCAGTTTTGATCCATTTGGGTTTAGACCCATAGAAAAAATCCACATGAATTTGCAATAATTCATGAGACTTGAAAATTCATTTATGGATTGTGTTTAGGTTGTGGCCCAAAGTCCCATCAAGAATTTGAAATAAGTCTTTCCCTTGAACTCTAGAAAATATTTTGGCCCAGATACCCATTCATATTCCATATAATATCTTCTGGGTCATGTGTGCCACTTTCCGTTCAAGATGTTCAGGCCCAAGCGCCTATTCACAATTCAAATGACATTCTGGCCCAAGCGCTCAACTCAATGTCCGAAACATTTCGGCCCAAGCGCCAATCTACAGTTAGAAATTATTTCGGCCCAAGGGCCTCATTCTCAAAGTGTTTCGGGCCAAGTGCCTTGCTTACAATTTCAATCTTTCAAACACAAGCGCCTATCCACAATCATGACACCGTTTTGGCCCATGTGCCTCACTTTCAATTCAAAGAGATTCAGGCCTAAGCACCTATCCACAATCCAAATGCATCTCGACCCATGTGCCTCCCTTTTAGTCCACAGATACTCAGGCCCATGCGCCTATCCATAGTCCAAATGCATCCTGGCCCATGTGCCTCACTTTTTTTCAGGCTCATGCTCCTATCCACAGCCATATTGCACCCTGTATCATGTGCCTCACTTTCAGTGCACAGATATTCAGGCCGAAGTGTCTATCCACAACCCAAGAGCATCCCGGCCCATGTGTCGATCTCACTTCAAGTTCAAGAGCTTTCAGGCCCAAGTGCCTATCCACAACCCAAAGAGCATTCCGGACCAAAGGCCTCATTCATAGTTAGGGACATTTCTAGATTTTTTTTAAGAGCCCTCTCATAATACGTTAGATTTCATTGTTGTGTTTTCTTAGGTTTGCGTAGGAATTTTACTGTTTTAGTAGGTTTGCAAATTTCTAGGATGTTTTCCATTCATTAGCTCTTTTCTTTTGTTAAGTTGTCTTAAAAAAAAGATCACAGACATTTCTACGTCCTCCCAAAGGTACATCATGATTGAAAGCTCGATTCTTCTGTGCGCCATCATCATGCAGATTGGCGGTATGGTTTTCAACTCTTCCTTTCTTTTTTTTTTCTTCTCTTTTTACTTTAAGTCTACACGGATATTCAGGTGAGTGATTACATTCTCATGCTGAATTATAGTTTGGTCATTTTATGCTACGTAGTAAACGTTAGAATATTTTGGTAGTCTTCGACTTTACAAGTGGAATAGTTAAAGTGCTTTTCTTTTTCTTCTTTTTTTTTTGGTATTATCGTCAGATATTAGGTAGTAGGAAATGCATTTAGGTTGTTTAGGTTGATATTTGGGTGCGTAGTTTTTTTTAAGTAGTTTTGTGACATAAGACGTTAAAAAAATTGACAATCTTAATTTCTTTTAATACATTAGAAATCCTTGAACAATGTCATTTAGCCTTAGAGATTATAATAGTAGAGGATAAGTAATTTTTAAAGGTAATGAAGGAATCTGAACCTTTAAAAATTTCATATCAAGCCCCCGAACCCATAGCTCTAAAAATCGTAACAATATTTCCTTTCCTAGTTTAAAAGGTTAAAACTTAGGTGGCGACTCTATTTAGGTTTGTGTGGGCCAGTTAGAATAATTAAGCTTTAATTTTATAATTTTGGTTTAGTTGTTCTGATTGCAAATCGAACCTTGAGGCCTTAAGCTCAACACTTAAAGGTTCAAAACCAACACCCACACATGGGGTTTTGTCTTGTTGTGGGTTTAAGATCCCAATTAAACATTAACTGAGTGGGAGGAACAACTTGGGAGGAATTGAGCATTAATTCGTGAACAAAGAAATGAAAAAGAATATAGAATTTCAGTTTTGGTGTGTTAGTGTTTTCAGTTTTTCTTCAGGTTTTGAGTTGTTATCGGTTTGCCAGTTCCAGCTTGAATGATGTAGCTTGTGGTTTTGTTTAAAGTTTCAAGCTTTGGCTAAACACTTAATTTAGTAGCTAGACAATTCAGGAGGAACTAGAAATCAGATGTAATATAATAGAAAAGAAACATGCATCAGCTTTTCTTTCAGTTTGTGTTCAGTTCTGGAGCTTTCTCGAGTCTGTATAGAGAGTTCTCAGAGGTGTTGTGTAACTTGCTATGAATTCGTTTTGGGAGTTTAAACTGCATTAAGATTTTAACTACACAGCTAAACCAATTGAGGAAAATAAAAACCAGATTAATGAACAATAAGGAAACAAAAGAGGAAAGGGATATCGGTTCAGTGTTGTTTCAGTTTTTTTTTTCTTCTTCAGTCTCCTAGTTTCTGTGTGAGGATAATTCTGTAACATCAAAGAGATTGTTTTGGGTTGTCTTGGAGTGATAATCTCGATTAAACACTGAAGCTATGTGGGGTAAACAGAAAACAGGTTCAAGAATAGAAAGAAAACAATAGAGGGTAATGAGTTAGTCTCAGATTTCAGGTTCTTTCAGGTCTGTCCAGTTTCAGTGTTAGGCCATATCAGCAACATTAACCAAATTGTCTGTGGGTTAAAACTACATTAAAAAGATAACTAGGTAGTTAGATAACGTGAGAGTGTGTTACAGGAAAAGAAAAAACTAACCTGATGTATTAAGGGTAGAGGAATAAACTGAAGTATGCTTCAGTTTTGTTTTCAGTGTTGCAGAGTTTGTGTAAAGAATTTTAGAGGCGCAGACATTATTGCCTTGGGTCTGTTTGAAGTTTAAAACTATACTAAGGTGTATAAATATGTAGCTAGATAATTTTGGGAAAAACTTGTAAGGCAGGTTAATGGACAACGGAAAAAGACTGCATCTGTTGCATACCTCAGTTTTTGTAAGTTGTTTCGTTCTGTACAACCTTGTTACAGAGAGTTTAAGGTGTCATTGTGTGGGTAAAGAACATAAAACTTACCTAATGGACTCAAGTAAGATATTAACACCTTAGGGAAGAATCAAAGGCAGATTATTAAACAGAAAGACAACAATAAGAAAGAGCTGCATCAGTTCCTAATATCAGTTTCTACAGATCCTTGTGTTTCAGTATAGGGATACATCAGTGGTGTGGTGTTAATTGAGTTGCTTGGGTTGTCCTTTGAGTTCAAAACATGGCTAGAACACTGGACTAAACAAGTAAATGCTTAGAGCTGAATTGAAAGATAGATTAATAGCAAACAGAAAAGAAACAGAAGAGAAAAGTTTCAGTTATGCCTTTCAGTATTGTAGTTTGTCTCAGTTCTATGTAATCCTACTTCAGAGGGCTTATGAGGGGTGAAATGAATGATGAACGAACCTAATCATACTTAAGACACTTAAGTGAAGTTATAAACACCTTGGGGATGAATTAGAAATCAGTTCGACAACTGACATAGGAAGGAAATGATAATGCAACAGTTTAGGTTTTGTTTTTGATTACCTTGTGTATGTGTTTCTGTGTAATTAGTACAAAAGCTAAATGAGTGTTGTATGGGGTTGAAGATGGGATTAAAACCTTTTTAACTCATGTAACTAAGTGGGGGGAATACGTTGGGAGGTAATTGAAACAACAAAAAGAAAGTAGACAGAAGTGTAGCAATATCAGATAGCTGTTTCAGTTTTCAGTCTTCCTGAACGTTTATATCTATATAACCCAGTGACAGAGGGTGTGTAAGGGGTTTATACTGAGAGTTTTATGAGCTTGATGCCTTGGTAATTCACCTAACTAAGTGTGTTAACCTTTGGGGAAGATGAAAAGTCCAGATTCGTGAGCAAAGAAAAGGAATGAAAGTGAGGATATCAGAATTGGTGCTCCAGTTTTCGTTGATGCTGCCTCTGTGTAACTACTTTACAGAAGTGTTAAGGAAGTTGTAATGGCTTGCTAATGAACTTAAGGCCTAGATAATACACTTGATCAGGTTGGTAAACACTTGGGGAAGATAGGAAGTCAATTTAACGCAGTACAAAGGGAAAAGAAAGGGAGTATGCTTGAGTTGGTGTTTCAGTTTTTTTCCTGTTTTGTGTTTCAGTGTGTTCAGTTTCCCAAGATGTAAGAGTGTGTTGATGGGTTGGAAATGAACCTAAAGCATAGCTAATAGATATAGCTAGGTTAGCGAAACATGATGAGAAGGTTAAACATCGGTTTACTACATTAGAAATGAAGTTAGATAAGTAATACATGGGAATTGTGTTACAGATTTGGGAACTTGCGGGTTCTGTATAAATAGGTTTTAGGGGTATTCTAAAGAATATATTATTAGTATAATAGGTTTAAAACATTGCTAACCTATTTAGCTAAGGTGGGAATACACCTTAGGCGAATTAAAATCCTTCTTGGTTGCTTGTTACATGATGGTGCTTAGAATACTCTAAAACATTACCTAGAGGAAAGGACTTAGTTAACGTGTGAGTTGGCAATGTGAATGTCCTAGGAGTAAGATAAACCTAAGGTTAATACTTGAGAAGTTTCTAAGGGTTAATATGAACTAAGCATTTAAAGATTCATCTAGGGAGCTTCACACGTTAGCATAGAATAAGCTAGGGAAAATGTCACAATGTTTGTACATGAAATCATTAAAACTGACAAGTTGTTCTAATTAATGTTAGGGCCGTGACGAACGCCAGCCGGGACCCCGTGTGTGAGATAACTCTTGCTTCTGAATAAGGTATGGATATGTGTGGTCCGTATGTTGCCGTGTTACACGGCTTGTGTGTTGTGTGCCTTGCTTGACAACGACCATAAGATTAAAGCATGAAATTGGATTGCTTGTTGTGGCTTGCTTATATGCTTGATATATCATTGTTGCATATTACTTGCGCGCACACAGTAGTTTAGTCCCTTCTCGTTTAAGAACTCTGAGATGAAACATGACAACTACGTGAACAAGCAAGGAACTATACGAAGGGAAAACTCCTCTCCAACTACAGAGGACTTCTAACGACACCCACTATGGTGTCTAACTCATAATGATACTGAAAAGTAAAAATACCAACTGGTGGAATATGGAGATAATCCGGGAAGATAACTTCTCGGCCCGCGCGGTAGGGACGCTCGGGAGTTGGTATCTACATCAGATCCTTCGACCGACTATTTGTGGACCACATCCTGGGGTCTAGAGGTGACCCCTCTTTCTCGACGCATGACGCCGAGAATGAGGGGATTAGCTATGGAGAAGACGTTCTCCATCTTGTGGTGATAAGAGATTCACACACAGCCTTAAAGAGATAAGGAACAATTGGCACCTACATGATAAGGTCACGGGAACTAAACTATATCCCCAGACCTGGTGCAAGGAAAGAGCAAGAAATATACACTATGGGAACAAAGAAAAAGAATTGAAAACACAAAACGCTTGAATGATCCCACTGTGAGGATCATCAACACTTATATTCTCTGGCACGTTCTATTTGCATACATGTTTGATGTGCTAAGTTGCTATCCATGTGCTCAACTTGTTGTGAGTCCTTATGTTGATATTTCATGTTGTGTGTTACTGCTTTATTATAGCATGTAAATTGGACTTAATAATATTCGACCAAGTAGTCGTGTAGCCCGGCAACATACGGGCTACACATATTCATACTCAGCATAGTTTTGCTGAGTCCTTTATTTTTACAGGTGATCATAAGGAATGTGATGGAGTGCAGGTGGAAGGACTATCATGGGGGTAGTCCACCTGGGCAAGGCTTATGAGTTGTTATGTTTAAGTTATGAGATTTACTCTGTAGAACTAAACTCAGGATGTAATGTTTCAGTTGGGTTGTTTAACCTAGTAGCTATGTTGTATACACTCGGTATTTGGAATTGTATTCTATGTTGTATATGAGTTTTGGTTGAGGGCTGTTTCCAGTCATGCAGACCGTAACTTGGTGTTGGTAATGTGGTCTGTCAACTACGTGGGTGGTTGGCATCTGTAGCACCCGGATGGAGTTGAGAATCCGCTGCATAGTTAACTCGTAATGTGGATGGGAGTGTTGTTCGTACTTTTAGTGATTATTCGGGGGTGTTACACTTCTGATGAGGATCAGCTTCTTCAATGGGCTGGTCCATAGTGTGATCAACCACTGCAATAAAGATATTAGTCAAATTAATTGGAAGAATTTATAATGTAAAGACAAATGTTGAACAAGTCAAGGAAAATATTAAATATAACATTACCATAAACCAACAAATAATCAAACGTAAAACAAATGTACAACTACTAGCACTAGCTACCTGACATAAATACTTCTATGATTTGGTGTTATCAACCCAAACACCCTCGTCATGGTCTGATCGTGCATAAGTCAAGTCATTTTGAGTATCATCATTTAAATCCCGTAACCCCGTAGGAAACAATGTTGTTCCTTCAATCGTCTCATTCTCATCATCATCATCCTCATTTTTATTTTCAATCAGAACCGGTCTTCTACCTGGAAGAACAACAAACCATCTGGAGTCTTTTGGATCCTGAACATACCACACTTGGTCACAATCTTTTCCCATAACACGAGAGAGTGACAAAACTGTGGGTGGTTTGGGGCGGGAACTCAAGGCCGGGAGTGGGGAGGTGGCATGAGAAACGTGGGTGGGTGATAGGTTTTGGTACAAATAGAGGTGGTGGCATGGTGGAGGTGAAACAACAATGGAGCAAAATAAGTAGACTCAGGGTGCGAGTGATAAAATATTAGGGACTGGAAATGGTCTCGGTTTTTTGTTAAGGTAAAATTTCATACCAACTTGGAAATATGGTAGAAGCCCGCTCTCTAGATGGTCTAGGTCTATCATCGGTAACCAATCCTGGACCATACCTCAAAAAGTTTCTAGTGTCTCTTTCTTCCTGGTCCAGGTGTATTTTTCCCAGTAAAAAATCCAAACCAAACCCAAAAATGTTGTAATGTTTCTTCTTGACTGGTCTAGGTCTCTTTGTTACGTGCATACCTAGACGGCTCCTAAAATTCACCAGAATTGTTGTTTGTAGCTAGTTTCTCCACCTCTTCACCCAAAACTCTGAAAATAACAAAAAACACTCAAAAACAAATGTTAACAATAGAACACCTAAAAATAACCAAAAACTAAGAAATTTGCAAAATAAAAAGGTATCTCCGACTTCTTTTTATGTGTCCTGTTTTATAGAACAAAACTAAACAACAAAAATCAGTGCGATGTGTTAAGTCAAGTTCCTTAGGTTTTGATGATAGCAAACCTGTGTTGTTTATCTGACATGTTTCTCTAAGTATGAAGATCAGGTAAACAGATAAAAGAGTGGCTTAGCATGCAAGGTTGCAAGCACACTCTGATCATGACTAGTGCCCAACCAGTCGGGCACCTGTCTGTAGAGCTCCTAGTATACACGGGACACTAGAATAACATAATAATGACTCTCAGCATCAGAAATGTTCAAAAGACCAAGATATACCAATCAAGAACAGATGAACCAACGACACATGCGTTCACATAGAAGTTGGTAAATTTCTCGACAAAGTTTGTGGAAGATAAAGCAATTACGAACAAGATAACAAGACATAAACCTGAGCTATAAAGAGGCATTAATTACATAGCATTTATGAAGCCAATTAGACTAGGCAAGTGGACATCACAAGAGCAACTGACCACCTAAACTCTTGTCTTTAACATGTCCAACCAGTGAGTGACACGTGTCATGGTTGCTCCTACAATCAAGTTGGAGATCATCTTACCTTGTGCAGAGCTATTCTATTTGTAACAAGAGGTAACCGTCTCCTCGTGTATAGCTCATCATAGTTTGGTCGTTATAAGCTAACTTACTTATGTGTGTGTGTGGGTATATATATATATTCAATGCATGTCGCATTGAATAAGCAATAATTCACACGTGAAAGAAGAAAACAAGTATAAGCGTGAGTCATAGATGTGCATCTGGGTGTGTGTGTGTGTGTGTGTGTGGTGTGTGTGTGTGTGTGGTGTTGTGTGTGTGTGTGTGTGTGTGTGGTGTGTGTGGTGTGTGTGTGTGTTGTGTGTGTGTGTGTGTGTGTGTGTGTTGTGTGTGTGTGTGTGTGTGGTGTGTGTGTGTGTGTGTGTGTGTGTGGTGTGTGTGTGTGTGTGTGGTGTGTGTGTGTGTGTGTGTGTGTGTGTGTGTGTGTGTGTGTGTGTGTGTGTGTGTGTGTGTTGTGTGTGTGTGTGGGTGTGTGTGTGTGTGTGTGTGTGTGTGTGTGTGTGTGTGTGTGTGTGTTGTGTGTGTGGTGTGTGTGTGTGTGTGTGTGTGTGTGTGTGGTGTGTGTGTGTGTGTGTGTGTGTGTGTGTGTGTGTGTGTGGTGTGTGTTGTGTGTGTGTGTGTGTGTGTGGTGTGTGTGTGGTGGTGTGTGTGTGTGTGGGTTGTGTGTGTGTGTGGTGTGTGTGTGTGTGTGTGTGTGTGTGTGTGTGTGTGTGGTGTGGTGTGTGTGTGTCTTTGCTAGAGAGTTAATGAGCGAAGTCATACTATGTGATCAACTTAATACTTTTGGTATTTAGTAGACTGACTAGTCGGGGAATGGTTGTGGAACCGTAGGCCTGCTGTCAGGAAGGGTAAAGGACTTTAGTGATAAGTCCAAAACTGTGTCGGAGTCCTTAGGTTGGGCGGAGGGAGATTGAGTGATTTCTAGTGTGTAAATTCTCAATCGAAAAGAAGTTACCAGTTTATGATTATTGCATCTCTATTTAAACTACCACTACACTAGTACAAAAATGGTCTATTTCTACACCCCTATTTTGAAAATGGTCAGATACCTATTTCGGCGGTTCTTACGTAAAAACCGCTGAAATAGGTCTTTTTCTATTTTTTAAAAAATATTATGGACCTATTTCGGCGGTTTCTCAGTTAAAACCGTCGAAATAGGTCTGTTTTTTTTATTTTTAAATATGGACCACCTATTTCGGCGGTTGTAACTTAAAAATCGCTGAAATAGGGGCGCAATTGTTTTTTTAAAAAAATATCGACGACATATTTCGGCGGTTCTTAGGTAGGAACTGCCGAAATAGGTCCTTTATTAACATCCCCTTCCCCAATTCATCGCATTTCACCCCCGACGCTTCAAACCTCCCTCTGCGCTACTGCTGGTGACCGAAGAAGCGACATAGAGCTACACCCACCTTCCGCTTCCGCCGCCGCGTCGTCCCTCGCCGCCACGTCATCGCCGCCGCTTCGTCACCGTCCGTCCGTGTGCCGGCGAAGTGGTAACAGCAACAGCAGCAGCAGCTAGTCGATTTGAGGGATAAAGAAAAAGGTAAGTTCGTTTGACCTAAATTTATGGATTTATTGTGATTGTTGCCGATATTGTGGTTGAATGTGAATGTGGATGATTGAATTAGTGGAGTGTATGAAATTTGTGTATATATGTAGTATTGTAGAAGTGAAATTATATGTGTACACAAGGTGCTCGACAAAATATTTGAGTGAATAATTGTGGTTTTTTTGCTCATTTTGTGTGGTTGTGCCTCTGTTTTTGATTTTTACTTTTCATTACTTTTCTTTTATTCTTGTTTTATTTCTACTTTGTGTAATTATACATCAAATTGATTAGTGAGGATTATGCTTGCTTTCGTTTTAGACTTTTAGTATTTGTTCGGATTGTTTTGATTTTCGTTTTTGATTTTGCGTTTTGCTTTTCGTTTTTAATTGCTTGAATATGAGGAATTTACATTGCTTTGAGTATTAGTGGTGTTATTGTATAATGAGGAAGAGATTGAGTTGTTTTAGTGTTAATAAAATGATGATTAAAGGGCTTGGAAGCCAAGGGGAAATAGATGAGTTTGTGCAGAAATTTAATGTGTGTTAGTGCTTAAGATTGTTGTGGATATTAGAAATGAGTTGGTGAGCTGAAATTGTGTGTGGGCAATGCTAAAATTATAGGGGAAACTATGTCAAATTGTCCTAGAAATTAGATGACTTAAGTGTTTGAGTTGAGGAAAAAAGAACCTAGAGTAACTAGGTGTTGTAGAGGTAAGCTTGAATGGTTAACCACCTTGATTTGGTTTAGAAGAGAATTGGGTAATTGAGTAGAACCTTGGGTGAAGATAAGGCAAGTGTGTGCTAGATGACATTAGTTGAAGGAACATGGAGTGGTAGGAATGAGAACAAAATCTGTAACAAGGAGAACTTAGAAAACAAGAGCAAGTGTTGAAAATTGTTTTGTTATTTTGTCATCAGTTGAATTGGTTTAGTATTAGGTTTACATAATTCTCTCTTTTAGGTTTCAAATTTAATTCTGTAGGTTAATAGTATGTAGCTCGTTTATCTTTTCTCTTAGTTCAATTAGGATATATTTACATGCTAAGTTTTAATTTGCTTTCTTTTTAAAATGTTGTTAAGTGTTTTTTTTCATTACTCTTTTTATTCTTGTTTTATTTTTACTTTGTTTAATTATACGTCAAATTTGATTAGTTAGGATTACGCTTGCTTTCATTTTAAACTTTTAGTATTTATTCGGATTTTTTGCTTTTTGTTTTTGATTTTACGGTTTGCTTTGTTTATTTTATTTATTTTGTCATTACTTGAATTGGTTTCGTATTAAGTTACATAATTCTTTTTTAGCTTTCAAATTTAATTCTGTAGGTTTAATAGTATGTAGTTCATTTATCTTTCTCTTAGTTCAATTAGTATATATTTACTTGATAAGTTTAATTTTATTTTTTCAATTTTATTTGCGTTTTTATTTTATCTCGAGTCGATTAATTAATTTTATAGTTTTATTTTTGTGTTTATTTTGTTTATTACTCATTTTGTGTGGTTATGCCTTTGTAGGGGGAAATCACTAAATGGGCTCACCAGATTGAAGTCGTACGGGGCTTAATACACTTCATTTGTGAACCCGTAATATACTCAACTTACATCTTCATCTTTTTAGCTTATTATATATAATTTGCAATCCTAATTACGAACAATTAACATACATAAACTAATGAGTTTCTATTCTATCTATAGAGAAGTGCTTAAGATTTCCCCATTCATTGCACGGTAGATTGAAAGCGAAGTGGAAGAACCGATAATATAATCTAACTTATCTTTTTCTGTTTTATACTTTGTATTTCCACAAATTATTGAAATTTGGTTTGATGAATAAATTTGGTATTAGTTTGATTTGTGATGGAAATTTGTGTTGTTGAATGATTGGTGAATGCTTAATAATAAGCATGGGATAGGTAAAATTATGCAAAGGTCATGCTGATTTTTTTTTAACAAAATCTCTTTGTAATTAATATTGTTTGATGTATGTGTATATGTATAACAATATCTAAATTTGTCTTTATCAGGTCTCACCACATTTAAGTCCGTGAACCACCTCTCTTATTTTCCACCTTCTTCCATCACCGTTGCAGTTTCCTCTTCTGTGTACAAGTAAGCAACTAAACTTTGCTTTTTGTTTGATCATTGAGATTATGTATTCAGATAATATAGGTGCTAGTATATAATTTAGGTTGAAACCTTAGAGTTAGGGTAGCTAGCTTATTTAATATGCATCCAGTCACGCTTCATTAGAGTATAAATACATAGAAACAAATACAATCCATGATACAAAAACATTTTCATTTTGAGTATACGGTATTAATCGTACCGTTTTGTGTTTCAAATATAGTATGGAGCGTGACTGGATGTACGGTGATCGAGGAGATCACTATGACAACATGTTGAAAGAGTTTTGCAAAGCGGCAGTGCAGCACAAGGACATGACAAAGGCGGAGAAAATACCTTGTCCTTGTGTTGACTGCAGTGTCATAAGGAAATTTTCAAACATTGGGGAAATTGAATTCCATCTGAAGACTCGTGGTTCATGCCACACTATAAGAGATGGATTTTTCATGGAGAAAGTGTTGAACATAATGTCGGGTCCTCGTACATTAATGATAGGAAGAGGATGGGAACCAACCACACATTTGATTTTGTCGAGTCGGAACTCCCAAGTGCTTCCGGAGTCAATGACAGTGAGCCGACTTATCATGATGAGCAAATAAACGAGATGCTTGATAACGTTGAGGATAATTTTGTCTACCAGCCGGATGAGTATCAAAGGTTGTTGGACGCATCCAAGACGGCATTGTATCCTACGTGCACTAAGTACACAAAATTGACGGTTATATTGAATTTGTTCAACCTGAAGGGAAGATATGGATTGAGTGACAAAGGTTTCTCGGCATTCCTCGAGCTGATTCATGATATTCTACCGGATGAGAATGGTCTCCCTACCACCACCTATGAGGCAAAGAAATGGGTGTGTCCAATGGGAGTAGAGTACAAAAAAATTCACGCGTGTCCAAACAACTGTGTGTTGTACAGGGGTGAATACGAACATCTAGACAATTGCCCGAAATGTTCGTTGTCCCGGTATAAGCATAAAGATGGTGAGTACTCCTCCGTTCAGAAAAAAGCCCTCCAGCTAAACTACTGTGGTATTTGCCGATTATACCCAGATTCAAACGGTTGTTTGCGAATCCTAAAGATGCAAAGAACTTACGATGGCACGCAGAGGGTAGAAAGAGTGATGAGAAATTAAGACATCCAGCAGATGAACCTCAGTGGAGAAACATCAATAGACGGTTCAAAGAACATTTGAGGGGTGAAGATAGGAATTTAACGCTTGGGCTATGTACTGACGGGATGAACCCGTACGGCACGTTAAGCAGTCAACACAGTACTTGGCCCGTTTTACTAGTGATCTACAATTTGCCTTGTGGTTGTGTATGAAACGCTGGTACATAATGTTATTACTTTTGATATCTGGCCCCAAGCAGCCAGGTAATAATATTGATGCATACCTCGCCCCATTGATTGATGATTTGAAGTTGCTGTGGAATAAGGGAACCGTTGTGTATGATGCTTATGCAAGGGAAAATTTCACGCTCAAGGCGTGTTGTTCTGTACGGTCAACGATTTCCCTGCATACGAGAACTTGTCTGGATACACTGTGAAAGGAACATTTGCATGTCCGGTGTGCGAGGATGACACATGTTCGGACCGTTTACAAAATTGTGGTAAAAATGTTTACATGTGTCATCGACGTTTTCTACCTAAAGATCACCCTTATCGTAAGAAGAAGAGACTGTTCAATGGTGAGGCCGAGACACGAGTGGCCCGTCTACCTTTGACCTCTGAGGAAGTGTATGCAGAGGTTAAGGACATTGTGAACGTCTTTAGAAACACATCGAAACCGGCAAAGAACATTTGGAAAAAATGCTCTATCTTCTGGGATTTACCGTATTGGCGTCATCTGCCTGTCAGACACTGTTTTAATTTCATGCACATCGTAAAGAACGTTGGTGAGGCAGTGAGTGGGACTTTGCTCAACATACCCGGCAAAACGAAAGACAGATTGAAAGTGATAAAAGACATGCAAGCCATGGGTATAAGAAAAGAGTTACTCCCACAGGAGAATGAGAGACGAATATACCTACCTCCTGCATGCTACACACTTTCAAAGAATGAGAAGATCAGCTTCTGCAAATGTCTACACTCGGTAAAAGTACCGTCTGGATATTCTTCAAACTGGAAGAACATTGTATCGATGAAGGATTTGAAACTGTTAGGCATGAAATCTCACGATTATCTATTGATGTTACACCTTCTGCCAGTAGCAATTCGTGGGATATTGGCAAATGATGTCAGAAATGCGTTAACCAGATTGTGTTTCTTCTTCAATGTTGTCTGCTGCAAGGTAATTGATGTAAACTCTCTCGATGATCTACAACGTGAAATTGTGGTCACATTATGTCAATTAGAGATGTATTTCCCACCATCGTTCTTTGACATAATGGTGCACTTGATAGTCCACATTGTTCGAGAGATCCAATATTGTGGTCCGGTCTACTTACGCTACATGTACCCTTTTGAATGATACATGGGTATTCTAAAGGGTAGAATGAGGAATAGATATCGACCAGAAGGGAGCATAATTGAAGCAACGGTGACTGAGGAAGTCATAGAATTTGTGATTGATTATCTGAATGAAGCAGAATCAATTGGCATCCCAAAACTAAGACACTACGGCAGATATAAAGGCAAAGGTGTCATTGGAAGAAAGATTGTGCAAGTACCACGTCAACTGATTCATCAAGCACATCTGTGTTGTGTTACAACACCTTGAAGCTGTTGAACCCTTCTTTGATACTCATATGAATGAGTTGAGACAACAAAATCCTACCAGAAACCATCTTTAGCTTACAAAAGAACAAAACCGAATGTTTGTCCAATGGTTCAAAGATTATGTCTTTGAAAAAGCGTCATCAAATTCAGAAGTTGTCAGTGAAGAAATCAGATTTTTAGCAATAGGACCTGAACCTAATATTGTATCATTTGAGGGGTATGACATTAGTGGGTATACTTATTACACTGCACGCCAAGATGCTAAATCAATAAACCAGAACAGTGGAGTAAAAATAGAAGCGGCATTCAATGAGTACCACATCGGTAACCAGTCTCAACCAGTGAGGAGCTCCAGTTGGTATTACGGTGTTATCGAGGACATTTGGGAGCTAGACTACCATATTGATTCTTTTTAGTGTTCCGCTGCAAATGGGTGGACAACCGACGTGGAATCCAAAACGATGGAGGTCTTACCTTGGTTGATCTCACACGTGCCAGTTTTAAGGATGATCAGTTTGTTATGGGAAAAGATTGTGACCAAGTGTGGTATGTTCAGGATCCAAAAGACTCCAGATGGTTTGTGTTCTTCCAGGTAGAAGACCGGTTCTGATTGAAAATAAAAATGAGGATGATGATGATGAGAATGAGACGATTGAAGGAACAACATTGTTTCCTACGGGGTTACGGGATTTAAATGATGATACTCAAAATGACTTGACTTATGCACGATCAGACCATGACGAGGGTGTTTGGTTGATAACACCAAATCATAGAAGTATTTATGTCAGGTAGCTAGTGCTAGTAGTTGTACATTTGTTTTACGTTTGATTATTGTTGGTTTATGGTAATGTTATATTTAATATTTTCCTTGACTTGTTCAACATTGTCTTTACATTATAAATTCTTCCAATTAATTTGACTAACTTATCTTTATTGCAGTGGTTGATCACACTATGGACCAGCCCATTGAAGAAGCTGATCCTCATCAGAAGTGTAACACCCCGAATAATCACTAAAAGTACGAACAACACTCCCATCCACATTACGAGTTAACTATGCAGCGGATTCTCAACTCCATCCGGGTGCTACAGATGCCAACCACCCACGTAGTTGACAGACCACATTACCAACACCAAGTTACGGTCTGCATGACTGGAAACAGCCCTCAACCAAAACTCATATACAACATAGAATACAATTCCAAATACCGAGTGTATACAACATAGCTACTAGGTTAAACAACCCAACTGAAACATTACATCCTGAGTTTAGTTCTACAGAGTAACATCTCATAACTTAAACATAAAACTCATAAGCCTTGCCCAGGTGGACTACCCCCATGATAGTCCTTCCACCTGCACTCCGTCACATTCCTTATGATCACCTGTAAATAAAGGACTCAGCAAAACTATGCTGGATGAATATGTGTAGCCCGTATGTTGCCGGGCTACACGACTACTTGGTCGAATATTATTAAGTCCAATTTACATGCTATAATAAAGCAGTAACACACAACATGAAATATCAACATAAGGACTCACAACAAGCTGAGCACATGGATAGCAACTTAGCACATCAAACATGTATGCCAAATAGAACGTGCCAGAGAATAGAAGTGTTGATGATCCTCACAGTGGGATCATTCAAGCGTTTTGTGTTTTTCAATTCTTTTTCTTTGTTCCCATAGTGTATATTTTCTTGCTCTTTCCTTGCACCAGGTCTGGGGATATAGTTTAGTTCCCGTGACCTTATCATGTAGGTGCCAATTGTTCCTTATCTCTTTAAGGCTGTGTGTGAATTCTCTTATCACCACAAGATGGAGAACGTCTTCTCCATAGCTAATCCTCCATTCTCGGCGTCATGCGTCGAGAAAGAGGGGTCACCTCTAGACCCCAGGATGTGGTCCACAAATAGTCGGTCGAAGGATCTGATGCAGATACCAACTCCCGAGCGTCCCTACCGCGCGGCCCGAGAAGTTATCTTCCCGGATTATCTCCATATTCCACCAGTTGGTATTTTTACTTTTCAGTATCATTACGAGTTAGACACCATAGTGGGTGTCGTTAGAAGTCCTCTGTAGTTGGAGAGGAGTTTTCCCTTCGTATAGTTCCTTGCTTGTTCACGTAGTTGTCATGTTTCATCTCAGAGTTCTTAAACGAGAAGGGACTAAACTACTGTGTGCGCGCAAGTAATATGCAACAATGATATCAAGCATATAAGCAAGCCACAACAAGCAATCCAATTTCATGCTTTAATCTTATGGTCGTTGTCAAGCAAGGCACACACACACAAGCCGTGTAACACGGCAACATACGGACCACACATATCCATACCTTATCAGAAGCAAGAGTTATCTCACACACGGGGTCCCGGCTGGCGTTCGTCACGGCCCTAACATTAATTAGAACAACTTGTCAGTTTTAATGATTTCATGTACAAACATTGTGACATTTTCCCTAGCTTATTCTATGCTAACGTGTGAAGCTCCCTAGATGAATCTTTAAATGCTTAGTTCATATTAACCCTTAGAAACTTCTCAAGTATTAACCTTAGGTTTATCTACTCCTAGGACATTCACATTGCCAACTCACACGTTAACTAAGTCCTTTCCTCTAGGTAATGTTTTAGAGTATTCTAAGCACCATCATGTAACAAGCTTAACCAAGAAGGATTTTAATTCGCCTAAGGTGTATTCCCACCTTAGCTAAATAGGTTAGCAATGTTTTAAACCTATTATACTAATAATATATTCTTTAGAATACCCCTAAAACCTATTTATACAGAACCCGCAAGTTCCCAAATCTGTAACACAATTCCCATGTATTACCTTATCTAACTTCATTTCTAATGTAGTAAACCGATGTTTAACCTTCTCATCATGTTCGCTAACCTAGCTATATCTATTAGCTATGCTTTAGGTTCATTTCCAACCCATCAACACGCTCTTAACATCTTGGGAAACTGAACACACTGAAACACAAAACAGGGAAAAACTGAAACACCAACTCAAGCATACTCCCTTTCAGTTTCCCTTTGTACTGCGTTAAATTGACTTCCTATCTTCCCCAAGTGTTTACCAACCTGATCAAGTGTATTATCTAGGCCTTAAGTTCATTAGCAAGCCATTACAACTTCCTTAACACTTCTGTAAAGTAGTTACACAGAGGCAGCATCAACGAAAACTGGAGCACCAATTCTGATATCCTCACTTTCATTCCTTTTCTTTGCTCACGAATCTGGACTTTTCATCTTCCCCAAGGTTAACACACTTAGTTAGGTGAATTATCAAGGCATCAAGCTCATAAAACTCTCTCAGTATAAACCCCTTACACACCCTCTGTCACTGGGTTATATAGATATAAACGTTCAGGAAGACTGAAAAACTGAAACAGCTATCTGATATTGCTACACTTCTGTCTACTTTCTTTTTGTTGTTTCAATTACCTCCCAACGTATTCCCCCCACTTAGTTACATGAGTTAAAAAGGTTTTAATCCCATCTTCAACCCATACAACACTCATTTAGCTTCTGTACTAATTACACAGAACACATACACAAGGTAATCAAAAAACAAAACCTAAACTGTTGCATTATCATTTCCTTCCTATGTCAGTTGTCGAACTGATTTCTAATTCATCCCCAAGGTGTTTATAACTTCACTTAAGTGTCTTAAGTATGATTAGGTTCGTTCATCATTCATTTCACCCCTCATAAGCCCTCTGAAGTAGGATTACATAGAACTGAGACAAACTACAATACTGAAAGGCATAACTGAAACTTTTCTCTTCTGTTTCTTTTCTGTTTGCTATTAATCTATCTTTCAATTCAGCTCTAAGCATTTACTTGTTTAGTCCAGTGTTCTAGCCATGTTTTGAACTCAAAGGACAACCCAAGCAACTCGATTAACACCACACCACTGATGTATCCCTATACTGAAACACAAGGATCTGTAGAAACTGATATTAGGAACTGATGCAGCTCTTCTCTTATTGTTGTCTTTCTGTTTAATAATCTGCCTTTGATTCTTCCCTAAGGTGTTAATATCTTACTTGAGTGCATTAGGTAAGTTTTATGTTCTTTACCCACACAATGCAACCCTTATAAACTCTCTGTAACAAGGTGTACAGAACTGAAACAACTACAAAAACTGAGGTATGCAACAGATGCAGTCTTTTTCCGTTGTCCATTAACCTGCCTTACAAGTTTTTCCCAAAATTATCTAGCTACATATTTATACACCTTAGTATAGTTTTAAACTTCAAACAGACCCAAGGCAATAATGTCTGCGCCTCTAAAATTCTTTACACAAACTCTGCAACACTGAAAACAAAACTGAAGCATACTTCAGTTTATTCCTCTACCCTTAATACATCAGGTTAGTTTTTTTTTTTTTCCTGTAACACACTCTCACGTTATCTAACTACCTAGTTATCTTTTTAATGTAGTTTTAACCCACAGACAATTTGGTTAATGTTGCTGATATGGCCTAACACTGAAACTGGACAGACCTGAAAGAACCTGAAATCTGAGACTAACTCATTACCCTCTATTGTTTCTTTCTATTCTTGAACCTGTTTTCTGTTTACCCCCACATAGCTTCAGTGTTTAATCGAGATTATCACTCCAAGACAACCCAAAACAATCTCTTTGATGTTACAGAATTATCCTCACACAGAAACTAGGAGACTGAAGAAGAAAAAAAAACTGAAACAACACTGAACCGATATCCCTTTCCTCTTTTGTTTCCTTATTGTTCATTAATCTGGTTTTTATTTTCCTCAATTGGTTTAGCTGTGTAGTTAAAATCTTAATGCAGTTTAAACTCCCAAAACGAATTCATAGCAAGTTACACAACACCTCTGAGAACTCTCTATACAGACTCGAGAAAGCTCCAGAACTGAACACAAACTGAAAGAAAAGCTGATGCATGTTTCTTTTCTATTATATTACATCTGATTTCTAGTTCCTCCTGAATTGTCTAGCTACTAAATTAAGTGTTTAGCCAAAGCTTGAAACTTTAAACAAAACCACAGCTACATCATTCAAGCTGGAACTGGCAAACCGATAACAACTCAAAACCTGAAGAAAAACTGAAACACTAACACACCAAAACTGAAATTCTATATTCTTTTTCATTTCTTTGTTCACGAATTAATGCTCAATTCCTCCCAAGTTGTTCCTCCCACTCAGTTAATGTTTAATTGGGATCTTAAACCCACAACAAGACAAAACCCCATGTGTGGGTGTTGGTTTTGAACCTTTAAGTGTTGAGCTTAAGGCCTCAAGGTTCGATTTGCAATCAGAACAACTAAACCAAAATTATAAAATTAAAGCTTAATTATTCTAACTGGCCCACACAAACCTAAATAGAGTCGTCACCTAAGTTTTAACCTTTTAAACTAGGAAAGGAAATATTGTTACGATTTTTAGAGCTATGGGTTCGGGGGCTTGATATGAAATTTTTAAAGGTTCAGATTCCTTCATTACCTTTAAAAATTACTTATCCTCTACTATTATAATCTCTAAGGCTAAATGACATTGTTCAAGGATTTCTAATGTATTAAAAGAAATTAAGATTGTCAATTTTTTTAACGTCTTATGTCACAAAACTACTTAAAAAAAACTACGCACCCAAATATCAACCTAAACAACCTAAATGCATTTCCTACTACCTAATATCTGACGATAATACCAAAAAAAAGAAAGAAAAAGAAAAGCACTTTAACTATTCCACTTGTAAAGTCGAAGACTACCAAAATATTCTAACGTTTACTACGTAGCATAAAAATGACCAAACTATAATTCAGCATGAGAATGTAATCACTCACCTGAATATCCGTGTAGACTTAAGTAAAAAGAGAAGAAAAAAAAAGAAAGGAAGAGTTGAAAACCATACCGCCAATCTGCATGATGATGGCGCACAGAAGAATCGAGCTTTCAATCATGATGTACCTTTGGGAGGACGTAGAAATGTCTGTGATCTTTTTTTTAAGACAACTTAACAAAAGGAAAAGAGCTAATGAATGGAAAACATCCTAGAAATTTGCAAACCTACTAAAACAGTAAAATTCCTACGCAAACCTAAGAAAACACAACAATGAAATCTAACGTATTATGAGAGGGCTCTTAAAAAAAATCTAGAAATGTCCCTTAACTATGAATGAGGCCTTTGGTCCGGAATGCTCTTTGGGTTGTGGATAGGCACTTGGGCCTGAAAGCTCTTGAACTTGAAGTGAGATCGACACATGGGCCGGGATGCTCTTGGGTTGTGGATAGACACTTCGGCCTGAATATCTGTGCACTGAAAGTGAGGCACATGATACAGGGTGCAATATGGCTGTGGATAGGAGCATGAGCCTGAAAAAAAGTGAGGCACATGGGCCAGGATGCATTTGGACTATGGATAGGCGCATGGGCCTGAGTATCTGTGGACTAAAAGGGAGGCACATGGGTCGAGATGCATTTGGATTGTGGATAGGTGCTTAGGCCTGAATCTCTTTGAATTGAAAGTGAGGCACATGGGCCAAAACGGTGTCATGATTGTGGATAGGCGCTTGTGTTTGAAAGATTGAAATTGTAAGCAAGGCACTTGGCCCGAAACACTTTGAGAATGAGGCCCTTGGGCCGAAATAATTTCTAACTGTAGATTGGCGCTTGGGCCGAAATGTTTCGGACATTGAGTTGAGCGCTTGGGCCAGAATGTCATTTGAATTGTGAATAGGCGCTTGGGCCTGAACATCTTGAACGGAAAGTGGCACACATGACCCAGAAGATATTATATGGAATATGAATGGGTATCTGGGCCAAAATATTTTCTAGAGTTCAAGGGAAAGACTTATTTCAAATTCTTGATGGGACTTTGGGCCACAACCTAAACACAATCCATAAATGAATTTTCAAGTCTCATGAATTATTGCAAATTCATGTGGATTTTTTTCTATGGGTCTAAACCCAAATGGATCAAAACTGAATGATTCAGACTTAGGAACTTTTGAGGCCAAAAGAGAGACCACCAAGATCTAAGGTATCTGGGCCGAAGCCCAAGAGAATGGTTCACGAAGACTAAAATGGGCCTTCGGGCTGAAAGACAGATAAAATTTCAGTTGTTATCCACAAACAATCAAGCTTATCACAGAAGCATGGAATCACGCAGATATAAAGAGAAAAATGCACGTTCTCACTATGCAAGTTTCATCAGATGGGTATGGGTACATCCAGAGAGTGCTTGGGGCTTTGGACCCAAGTGGTGAAGGGATGAGGCTTGCTTCCTTCATTTCCCCCACCTTTACGCATCACCCTAAGGTGTGTGTCTCAGGACGGGTCATGCCTGGGTTTGCACGCCATCCTCCTCATTTCCCTCACTTTTACACATCACCCTACGGTTGGTGTCTCAGAATGGGCCATGTCTAAGCATGACCTAAGATTGGTTTATTTGGGCCCCTCATAAATGCATAAGCTAAAAAGGATAATATCATAAAAAGAAAGGAAGAGTTGAAAACCATACCTGTTTCCGTAGCATAAAAATGACCAAACTATAATTCAGCATGAGATTGTAATCACTCACCTGAATATCCGTGTAGACTTAAGTAAAAAGAGAAGAAAAAAAAAAGAAAGGAAGAGTTGAAAACCATACCTGTTTCTTGAACGACATGGGCTCCCGATTTGCGACCATTTAATATGGAAGCAGACAAAGCTTCTTGCAGTA